>JAUIMM010000300.1:6235000-6512500 GCA_031769625.1 Taudactylus pleione
CCCAAACGAACCAATCATTTCAGCCACAGTCGTGTGGCAGACCCTGGCGCTGAAATGATTGGTTTGTTAAAGTGTGCATGTCCTGTTTATACAACATAAGGGTGGGTGGGAGGGCCCAAGGATAATTCCATCTTGCACCTCTTTTTTTTATTTGCATTATGTACTGTTTGGGGCCTAGTTTTTCAAACTGCCATCCTGTCTGCCACTGCAGTGTCACTCCTAGATGGGCCACGTGTTTGTGCCACCCTCTCGTGTCGCTTAGCATAGTCATCCATCTACCTCGGTGCAACCTTTTGGACATAAAAACACTATTGTGAGGTGTGAGGTGTTCAGAATAAATTGGAAATGAGTGGAAATTAAGGTTTTTGAGGTTAATAATAGCATAGGAGCAGAAAAATCAACACATTCTGTGATTTTAGCTGTTTTTATGCTTTTTTAAAAAAAAATACAGATCCAAAACACAAAACCCAGAACCCAAAACACCGAAGGGTGGTTTTGGCAAAACCAATCCAGATCCAAAACACGAAGAAAGATCCAGATCCAAAACCAAAACACAAAACACGAAAAGTGGCCGGTGCACACCCCTAGTTATAACTGTGTTAGTGCCACACATCACTGTAGAACAATGTTGCGTGGTCTGGCACTGGCTTTTCTAAAATGAGGTGTTATGTTGCTGATACCTGTATCTAGCATAATATACTGTAATAATGATGGCAGAACACATTTATAAATTGTTTTTCAAAATTGTATTTAGGACTAGCATACTGAATGATTTCATCCTTTATTACACACTCAATTACAGCTCTCAATTCATGACAACTATATCATACCTAATAACAGGTTCAGTCAGCCAATAAGCAGATGGTACTACAGACACTGCATTGTCTGTTTTTACACACGCGCAGTGCAGTTTTAGGACAGCGACATCTGGTTTACAGAAAGTTGTATTATACTTTCCGGCTTTTCCAGCGCTTCAGTTTGTTACGTTGTGACTCAATATGCCACGGCACAGTGCAACTAGCAGGACACGCTACATGGCGTATGGAGCAAAGATTTAGCAGGACACATCTGTAGGTGATGACGTGGCTTACAGTTAAACTAAATACATTTCTTTCTTTTTTGGATTTCTCAGCATTGAGAAAAGAAGCAGAACACCGCAATAGGGGCACAATATCAGTATGCCTACCAGAAATAGGTTGTTAAAAAGAAAAACTAGCACTATACTGGCATTAAACACAGAAACATTTACTGAACATATATATATATACATATATATATATATATATATATATACACGCAGTAGAAATAAATGCATGAGAGAGTAATAGTCTCTTATCATGTCCACATTGAATAAAATAGCATAACAAAATAATGAACAGAAGAAATTGTGGGTACAAATACTATTACAGAGTTTACATCAGAGATGAGCGTGGACTCGAGTGTTTCATGTTTTTTCTCTTTTGGCTTTGGATTTCTTTAAAATTGACAAACAAAAGCAAAAATCATAATTTGGGCTACATGCAATCCAAAACCTGAGATTCGCTTTTTAAAACCAAGTTCCGAACTTACAGCACACTCGGTTGTACTCAGAACTCGAAAAGTGATCTGACCCATGACTCGATTTGACTTGGAACCCCAAAGTTTGGGAGCATAACTGAACCTCACATCTCAGGTGTACGAGTACATGTAAATTGAATAGCGAGTAAAGAGTTTAATCATCTGCCGAAAGAGAGTTAATATGGTGTAAGGTGAAATATGTCAAAGATAGGAAACAACAAACATAGGGGTGTGTTTAAAATTGGCACTGCTCTGGCAGGCGGGTGCAAATTCTCCATCTGAATTATATACTTCTATGTGAATGATTCTGCATCTTTGTATGTGTCCACTATCAGTGATATGCAGGGGTGGAATGAGAATTTAAATTGGCCCTGGAAAAAAATACTGTTAGTGGCCCTACGAGCAAGCCCCAAAAAAATGTGTGTGACCTTGATGCAAGGGGTGTGATCTTCTGTGAAATGCCATGCCTGCAAGCCACTCCCATTGTTTTCATCATGCTGGGGGCATGCCCACCACTCTAAGAGCAGATAGATATACCCCCAGTCCCTCTCCGCAGTGAATAAACACAGCGAGCATGTGAATGAGTATTCTCTTACCTTTATGATTTCTCTGCAACGGGGAACCTCTGAAGAAATTGATCCTTCCTAGACAGGCCATGTAATCAGTATACACTATTCATGAAGGAGATCACATGGTCTGGAAGCTGCCTGTTTGTGTAGGTATGAAGCCAATGTCATCAACATGCAACAGAGGTTCAATCAGATAATACATAGTAACATGAGTTTTGGTTCAGGACAAAATAGGAGTTTCCCTGATCAAACAATTATATACAAAATATATTTGCTAATTTTGTATAATTTGTATCAGTAAAATGGTTTATTAAGAATTGGTGTCTTACTGAAGATTACTGTTCCCCAGCCTTTTCTTCTAAACCTACCAGTGGTCCTACCTGTATTTCTCCAGCATCACCCCCCCTGTGTCTCTCCAGCTCCATTCCCGTGGTTCTCTTTAGTACCATCCCCCATGTGTCTTTCCAGCACCATCCCCCATGTCTCTCCTCTGTGCCCCCAGTGCCATTTCCCCTGGACCCCAAATGCCATTTCCCCAGGGCCCCCAGAATAATCTCCCAGGGCCCCAGTGCCCTATTATATTACACTGTGACCCACAGTCACCTTACCTGGTATCACTCCATTATACAGTAACCTACCACAGTATCACCCCATTATATACTCGTACACTGTGTCGCACAGTAACTTGCTCCTGTATCACCCAAAGTAAGTATCCCCCCTGCCAATATAAAAACCTCGGTAAGTGCCCCGCCTGGCCCTGCTTTACATGCAGTAAGTGCCCTTTGCTCCTAGATCATCCACAGTAAGTGCCGCCTACCCCTGTATCACCCACAGTAAGTGCCGCCTGCCCCTGTATCACCCACAGTAAGTGCTGCCTACCCCTGTATCACACAAAATTAGTGCCTCTCTGCTCATGTATCATCCACAATTAATACCCCTATGACCCCGTTTCACCAGTTAGTGCCCCCTGCCCCACAATTAGTGCCCTACTGCCCATATATCACCCACAGTAAGTTCCTACCTGCCCTTGTTTCACCCACAATTAGTGCCCTCCCTGCTATATTACAGTTAGTGCCCACCTGCTCCCCCAATATGTAAGTGCCCCCCTGGAAAGAGCCATGCCCCTGTATCAGCATGGCCTCAGTAGGCCTTTACATCCTCCCACAAGAGTCGCTTGTCCCAGCTGATGGCTCTGTCAGTTTGCAGCTGGGCTGTCTGTGAGCAGGCAGCAGCCTCTTCATGGACAGCTTCACCGGGCATTCCTTTGTCCTCCTCTCTGGCTTCCTGCTGTACATGGCGGAGGGTCCTTCTCCTCCTCTGACATAATGCTGCTGCTGCATGCTGACCCGGCTCCGCCAATCCTCCTCAATGCTCCCCTCGAAGCCACCAATTGCTGCTGCATTTGTATCCCAGCTCCACCTGCCTCCCACGCTGTCACCCGTGGCCCTGCCTCCCATGCTGTCACCCATGGCCCCGCCTCCCCCACTGTCACCCGCTGCCCCACTCACCTGTTTGTTTTTTAATAGAAAGTTAAAAAATGAAAACTGTCTGACAGGCGGCCCCATGGTGTGTCGGCTCACCGGGAATATTTGCGCTAAATTTAATGGCCAATTTGCCTCTGGTGACATGCATATGACTCCTATAACACGCCCATAAGCCACCACCCTACCATCAACCAGGGACACCTACTACATTTCCAAACATTTCTGACACGATGCATCTCTTGTGCGCCTCAGTCACAACTGTTACTCTGCACACGGAATCCGAACACATGCACAGTGTGACTAAAAAGCATGCAGAGAAGAAAAACACGCTCCACTGCGTCCTATGTCACTGCGTCCGATTTAGAATCAGACACAATACCTAATACACCAAGTAAATACAATTGTTCATAATTTAGTTAATAGTGGAGTCAATTAATTCTGATGTATATTTCTAAGTTATAGAAATAATTTAAGTTTTGGTGACATTAGTTTCTGCCCTTCATCATTAAGACACTACGGTACAGAAAAAAGAATGAATTATAAGCGTTCTCCTGGCTCTGCCAGTAAGTTCTCTAAACAAAACATAAATTATTAATTACCACATTTTTCTGACCACAGCATTTTATTAAATTATTTCTGGCAGTCTGCCCTGCTTTGTGTAGCCGCTGTTGATGCCCCCCTTCCTTAAAGTAATCATTTATGCTACATGGCACCTTTCGGTTCCTTCTAAATTAATATTTAATCAAAATGATATTACAAAAATAAAACACCAGCACATTAATATTGCATGTATGCTCCAGGCTGCACTAGGCTTTCATACATTTCCGAAAGGTCACTGAAAGCAAAAATTTATAGAGCTATAGTATCAAATTACCGTATGTTAAAATTTATTTTAATTTTGAAATATTAATTATCACCATGCCCTGTTGTAAGTGTGTAATTTTATAATAGCAGTTCCTTTAATGCAGTACTTACATAAGCCATGTAATATAATATAATTATAGAATAGACACACAAGTACACACAAGTGTATAATAACTATAAATGTGCGTTAATCCCAGTGTTTTGGTTTTGGATCTGGATTCATCTCCGTGTTTTTTGTTTTTTTTAAATGATAAAAAGTTTTTAAAAACAGCTATAATCATGTAATTTTTGCAATCCAAAACCCAAATTTCCGATTAATAATCCAAATTCCAAACTGTGGGAAGATCAGAACCGTGGCTCGGATCTGTCCGGATCTTCTCAGAAGATCATAACTGTAACTCAGAACAGCCTCTTCAGAAGATCATAACCGTGACTCGGATTTGTCCGGATTCACGAAATTCGCAAGGATTCAGATTTCTGGAGATCCAAACGGCACATAACTTATAATAACTGTGCTGAAATATTGCTGTTATAAAATTAAAGACTTTATAACTCAGAACGTACATAATGTATGGCACTATTTGTAGCCAACAGATTGATTTTCAGTTTCTACATTGCACCCTCACAAAAGATTTAGCGCCTGATTCATAAGTGGGAGCAGACACGGCCGCACTGCTTTTTTTGGCAGTCGCCCATCTGTGACTTTATGCAAATGCCACTACAAAGTGTGCAAGGACCGAGATGCCCACTTTTAGCATCTGTAGTTGCTGATATATTGCCTGGCTTGTCTTTAGACACCACCATCAGTCGCACCATCGAAACTTGCACAGGTCCTATGGCAGGTGCAGATTTGGCATCTAAGTATGGCCTCCAAAGTGAATGATTGAGCATCTGTGTACGCAATCACTTCAGTGACACGCCCACGAGACTCCCATAACACGCCCACAATATGAACCAATTCCGTGGGTCTGTTTAGCCACTGTCCAGAAATGCCCTGTATTTTTGAAAGACATATCTGATACCATGACTGTCAATCGCAATATTGCCTTTATGTATACTGTACATTCTGTGTAATGCATGAGCTGTAGGAAAGCTTATTTACACGCGTGCACAGTAGGAAAAAATAGCTCAGCTGAAAGAGGCCCTTGGACGCATGGCTTGTAAAACTACTAGAAATGTGGAATCTACTATACATTTTATGGTGGCCTCCAGAACAGAATTAGGGGTATATTTACTAAGAATCATGTCAGATTATATCCCCGTGTGTGTTTTCCCTGATTACACAGAGATTTACTAAAGGCAAGCACGGTTGTAAAAACATGATTCTATCTGTAAAACATGGGCGCACACACAAATAGAAGTCAATGCACCACCAAATTAACTCTGCAAGTACTTTCCATAGACAGGAATACAACACACACATTTACTAAGAATTACATTTACAAACACAATCAAACATGGAGCAAACTTGGGCCAAAATAGAAGTTTTAAATAGACCACCTCCTCAGCAGTGTGTTCTGCAGAACTACTGCACAGATCAGTGTGATCTGTGCATTGTGTCTGTGTTTTTAATGTAATAAAGTGTTAAAATGTCAGAAAAATATTGCGTGGGACCCTCTCCAAAAACATAATCAGCCCTGGTCCCCTGAGCCCGTTTTGGTACAGGAAAATCTGATGAAAAACAGATGTGGGGTTCCCCTTATTTTCCTGTAACCAGCAATGAGCTGAACAAGCCAGGTGGTAATGCCACAGCAGGGAGACACAGAGCAATCAACACAGGGCTGGCAATCCCAGGGCTTTTCCCTGCAACCCCTGAGGTGGTGGGTGCAGGGATAACTGTTTAAATATAGAAATCATATTCTTCACAGTGGGAGCACAGGTCCCAGCAAGCCTGCCTTGCAGCACTTGTACTACCACAAATGCCATAAGGCCATTCGCACCTGTACTCCCACTGTGGAGAACAAACTAAGAAAAAGACAAGAGGACACCGAAGGTTTTAACACTTTATTACACATTCACTCACTCACCCACACTCACACTTAGACTACATACTTACTACTCCTGGCACTGGTTGGTCCTCTTGTCCAGTAGGCATCCAGGGGCTTGGGGGAAAAATAACAATTCCTGATCCTGCGGTCACAGAAGCAGCTGTATATACATATTGTATATACAGCACTTCCCCATAGACTGACAGGACCCACAATGTTTCCTGCTTCTTTGCTATGATTAACTAAGGTTCAGACAACTCTTAGCCAATCAGCAGCTGCTGTGAAGCTCCTCATCCACAAAGATGGCTCCACCTACATTACATCATTCTATGAGGGGGGTGTAAAACTACTGACAGAAAGGCAGATTCCGGTGTCTTCTTCTACATCAAAAAATCTCTACCCATTTCATCTGATTGGTCCTAGGTAGAGTAAGACTGTCCTTGTGCGTGGAATTTCAGAGAGGAAGGAAAGGTTCATGACTGAGCTGCTAGTGAGCCCTCCATTGCTGCCCTGGGTATAGACTTTGTTGGGCCTTAGTGTACCCCTTCAAGACAGCTTGACAGGTGCCCTCTTCTGCTGAATGTTTTCTACTGGTAGCTGTCTACTACTATTGTTGCTCCCAACCACCTCAATGTCTCAGCTTATACTAGATGGATGTTTCCATCATTATGACAGAATTTTCATAGTGTACGCTTTCTCATGTTGCATGTTATTTTTTGTTCATTTTTGGCATCCATATTGCCTTTCCTGTTTTTTTTTATTGTTCACATGGGTGGTGGTGGCCCCTGCCCACCACACATGTTACTATTTTGCCATGCTCCTTTCCCTGTGGCAAATACTCTGTCCTGGTAATCCAGGCTGACTTGGTCTAAATGACTTGTTTAAATATTTTACACTGTAAAATACTAAAAGCATACCAAATGTGGCATTTCATATGCTTATGCTTATTTCATATGCTTATAATTTAAATGTCCAAATGAACACACTTCCTCTAGTCCTATATGTCTACAGATACATAAAAAATGTGAATCAAAGAGGTCCCGGTAACTCCTAGGTTCCACGCTGGAAAGGTTTCACCTGTGTGCAGGTGCAGCATTTTGTCGGGCCCTGCTAGCGACGCATTTCGATATCCTCTTTTTCAAGCAGTGGATGACTTTTCCTGAATTCTGAAGGTTAAATATGCCATTTCACAGCTTCCTAAGGGCAATGCTCATGGCCCTGATGGGCATATAAATAGTTTTTATCTGACATTTTGTGATGACCCGGCTACCATCTATGTTGACCAAGTGACTAATTGTGGTACTTTCCTTAAGGAAATGTTAGAGGTCCAATTAGTGACAATCCCCGAGCCTCTGATTTAAAAAACTATCAGCCTGGTGACCTTTGGAATATGGATATGAAAATGTATGAGACATTAATTGCAAACCAATTGTCACGTATTCTACCATTTCTCATACATTCTGATAAGAGGGGGTTTGTCTTGGAAAAGTAGGCTTTGGACAACATCCGCAGGGTTTTAGATATTGTAGACCTTGTTTCCAGTTCTCATAGTGATTTTCTGCTTATCATTATATGTGGAAAAGGCCTTTGACAGGCTGCATTGGGACTCTATAAGGGAAGGTTTTCTCAACTTTTGGGGTCCATTTTTAAAAATTTTTAATTCTATTTTGGCACTATATGCTGACCCCTCAGGGAAAGGGTTTAGGAATGTTTCTTATCTCAGGCATTCTTGATCTTGAATGGAAACCATCAGGGTTGCCCCCTGTCTCTCTTTATTTTTGTTCTAGCTATGGTAAACTGTCACCCATAAAAAATGTCAGATGACTTCCCTGGTATTGTCACTCATGGCACTACACATAAACTATGCTTACTTCCTGACAATGGTTTACTTTTTGTTACTCTTCCCATTTCTTCTTTGCCTACCATACCATACACTATTCCATTTTTAAATAGTTTAGTGCTGTTTTCTATTATAAACTAAATACTACTAAATCAGAGTCTTTGCCATTCCATATTCCCTGGGTCACTCTTCATACTTTCCAAACACAGTTTAAGTACTTTTGGAAGTAGACTGCTTTATCCTACTTGGGGAGTTTGATTCCAACCTCTATTAATGAGATATTTTAAGTTAATTTGGCACTCACAATAATTAAACTAATATGTGTAAAATCATGGTTGGGCCATCTGGCAACGTAAAGTATAAAGTGTTGAAAATAAACAGAAAATAAATGTGTTGTGCATATATGCTAGTGCAGGGACTTGGAGAGAATTAGCATCCCTTGCTGCAAGCTTAAATGTTTTGATCAAAATATGAACAAAATCTCCATGCTTTTATTTCCTAGATACACACAGATTTGCAGTATTTTATTGTTATTGCCAATAGAAGAGTCTTTCTGTTTTATATACATACAGTATATGACATTAATACTGCCACGCAGCTGGGTAAAAGTGACTGCAGGCATATTTATTTTCTGTTTTGTTTCACAATTTTTCCTACTGCTATCATGGCTGCTTTCACTCAAGGCTATTGGTCACTGCCTATAAATATGTATCTTTAATAGCTCTTAATAGTTTAGTACCTAATATGTATCCATCTGGCTGTCCAGGTGTAATTTTACTCTTTAAGATGTTATGGCTCTACTGTCATTGCTACCCTTTGCTCAACTTCAGGACAAATGTAGTTTTCCCTGGTCCGAGTATTATAGATACCTTCAAATCACACAATGAGTACAGGATGCAATTAAAGTGCCACTGCCGTGAACCTGTCTCCATCACAGCTTCTGGGTAGATTAACCAATTGTAACTTAGTGGGGCATTTGCTTATTGGTACTTTTCTTTGCAGTTGGTCCTGACATGTAAAACACAGCTTCAATGGAAGGCAGATCTTCACTGTACCTTTACTCCTCAGCAGTGGGAGTGTATCGATACTATGTACCAATCATGTGGAAATACATATTAAACTTCTCAATAGTTTATACCAGTCACCCCAACAGTCCAGGTTCTAGAGATATCCATGGTTGAGCACAGGTGGTTAAATCAAATTGACTGAGGCATTAATTAAGTAATCTGTTGTTAAGCATGGATATACTTAAAACCTGGACTGTTAGGGTGTCTTGAGGACCGAGTTTGGGAACCTCTGGTCGAAACCTTATTTCAACCTGCTTACAAACATGAAAAGTGGCTGATCTGCTCAAAGTTTTGCTGAAGGCAGTGCAATATGGAAGGGGCCTTTTTCATATTTTGGGGAGTTGCCCTCTTGTACTTCCATTTTGGGTGGAGGCACTTGAGATGATCTCTTCAGTTCTGAAGCCTTTCTCCCTCCCTGACACTACCCTTGCCCTTGTACTTCCATTTTGGGTGGAGGCACTTGAGCTGATCTCTTTAGTTCTGAAGCCTTTCTCCCTCCCTGACCCTACCTTGCCCTTTGTTGATCTCCAAATGTGACCGCTGTGTACAGGGTCAAATTTTGCTAGATGCGCAGGCTGCTTTGGGTCAACGTTAAAAATCTTCATCTCTTTCTTCGATTACTAAAACTACTTCAAAAGTCCAATACATTTTTGAGATGGACACTTCCAATATCCCCTATTCTACTTTGGCTTGATCACCAATCATGATTTCCCTGGCATTTACATGCCACTGACGGTGATGGAGCCCCTTTCTCTCATCCACAACGTAGGCCTTTCTCCTCCTCTGCTAATCTTACTGAAGTCCCAGAGGTATCACTGATGGGTTGGGCATGAGATCCCGGCGGTCGGGATGCCGCTGGTCAGAATACCAACAGTGGCATCTCAATAGTCAAAATTCTGACAGCCATAAGGAAAAAAGGTAAGACTAACCCTCACCCCTACCCCTAATTCTCCCTCCCTGGTGCATAACGCTAACCTCCCCCCTAATGCCTAAACCTAACCTCACCCTCCCAAACCCTAAACCTAACACTCCTTCCCCGGTGCCTAAACCTAACCTCCACCCCTAGTGTCTAAACCTAATGTCCCTGGGTCATGCATGGCAGTTTTATTGGTAGAACCACTTTTTCAGTAAATCTCAAAGTGCTTTTTTGTCGATTTACTTAACTATTGTAAAGAGAGTTTCTGGAAATATCATCTGTGATTTCATTGTGATGAAATACTGTAACAACGGCACAAGTGTAAACTATTCAACAGATGTGTCCTTTGTTACCGTTGCATCAGTAGCACCAAATAGCCCCTCTTGGCACGACAGGTCGCATGCAACTCGGCCATCCAAAGTTTCTTTATTGCTCCAAATGTTGCTTATTCATATAATTATAACACATAACTGTGACAAAACTACATTGCTAGCTTACACTGATCAGTTTGGCGTGCAACGTTTGTACATCTATGTGTAACTTAGTGTAAATGTGTGTAAAGAGGGCTAGGGTGTGAGCGGCTGTGACTTTTCCTCATGCCAAGTTCTGTTGTGCTTTATCTGCAACTTTGTATTTCTGCATATCCAATTCCTGTGCCATTAAAGTCGCAGCCTAGCATCTCTACCACCCTGTGAGTGGCATTTTGCTGCATCTGCAATGCGACTAATTTGCAAAATATAAAGAAAAATATGGCTCACTACTCCTCTTAGAGTGTTTCAGTCTCGCTGGGCGTTTCACACCATATGGCATATGGACAACCAGTAAGTGAGGACACATCTGTACAATTGGTTTATTTCTGTCCTTTATAAATCTTAATGCTGGATTTTGAACCTTTTCATTGTGAGAATGTTCTTGACAATGCTTACCTATTTTATTTTTCACATACAAAAAAGGTACAGGGGGAAGTGAAATAGAGACTGCACAGGAGCTAGCAATTCACTGATAAAATAAAGGTTATATTTCAATAATAAGGTAAATCATTTCTCAGTAATGTGTAATTTGTATGTATGATCAATACCCTATCCAGGGGCATATTAAGAGAGGAGGGGGTCTTTGTTCACTCCCCAACCGGGGCCCTGCAGTTGAGACACACTCCTAATTTTTTTTATAAAATGTACCTTTTATTAAGATAATATTAAAAAAAGTATAGCACTATTGGACCATAGTCATCAGGGCATCAATACCCATTAAAATAGCAAAGATGGTCAAGTAAAAAAGTGGGAAAGAATGAAATAGATGTGTGATAACTGTGAGGGTGCGTGAAAAGTATATCTACCCAAAAGTGATCACCTCTCACTGGAGGTGGGAAAGTATGAGGCAAAAATATAAACTAAACTGTGTAGGATAACTACAATATTGTGAATTAAAATAAACAATGCTGTCCAATCATGAATGGAATAGCAAATGCTACAATTGCATGTATATTAATAGCTCACTTACAGAGCACAAAGATCTATCATGGTATGCCAACCAAAATGTACAAGATGTCTTCGAGATAATTATTCTGTTTAGTCCACAGAGGTGTGATCACATGAGTGGCCATTTAGCAAAATATTGTTAGTCAAATAGAAATTGTTGAAGTGAAATAGAAACAAAAATGAATAATAAATAGTTAAAGTGCATAAACACGTAACGACTTTTTGAACGATATGTCGTTAACGACATCATTATCGTTCAATCGTTCAAAATATCGTTCAGTTTCTGAGTTATAACGATGAACGATAATCGTTCAAGCGCGCTCCCATTTGTAGTTTGTAGTTATCGTTCATCGTCCATTTCAGACTGTCCAACATAACGATTTTCATTAAGGGAAGGAACATTTTACGTTCATCGTGGTAAAAATCGTTCATTACACTTCAAAAATCATTAACTTTTTCAAGGGAAAATGTGACAGAAAATCGTTGGTTACAAAATCGTTACGTGTGTATGCACCTTTAGTGGAACAGCAATTTGAAATGGATGTAATACCTTTTTATAAGGAACAATGTAACAATTCTAGATGTTTGGCTATTCAATGTAAGGTAAAGTAATATTGTAATATACAATATCACACTCATACCTGTTTAATGAACAAGATAATCAGGTCCAAATAAGATCACATCACATAGTATAGGGTCAAGGCTGCATATCTATAAATATTCAGGTTGATTGAAAGTAAGCAATTAGATAGCATAAAGCAATTGTAGTCTTAGGTCACAGATAAATAAACCCCATATTTAACAAAAATAATCAGGTCCCAATAATAAAACACATGACACAGAATCAAAGCTGCATAACCATACCAATGTATCTTCAGGTTTGTTTAATAATGAACAATAAGACAGCATGAGGTGATTTCAGTCTAAGGCTGAGTACACACCTAAACGATATCGGCCCAATTTGGCTATATAGGAATGACAAATCGGAAATATCGTGCACTGTGTATGCCAGATTTGCGTTCTCCCACGGTCACATGCAATATCGTGTGATTGGCCATGCTGCAAAGTCAATCACACGATATTGCATGTGAGTCTAATGCATATTAATGAAGGATGGAACAGTGGGCCTGATTCAGACCCGCTCGCGAGCGCTGTGCGCTGGCAAGTGGGTCGATGGTGGCCCAGTGCGCATGCGCACGACGGAGCCGGCCCCATCGTGCACATGTGCGAGACCCGGATAGCGATGGGAAAACTGTCACTCGGGGTTTCGTACCAAAGGGGGCATGCTGTCGATGTTGAGTGACAGCACGCCCCTTTGGTAGGCGGGCAGGGGGAGTGGCTGCCCAAACGGAGGCGTTCCCATGTGAACACCTCCATTTGGGGGCGGCCCCACTGACATCACGAGTGATGTCAGTGGGAGAGATTTCGGCTCTGTGAGAGCCGAAATGTCTCTGGGGCTTGCGGCAACGAGACCCTACGACAAGGGTCTCGTCGCAAGCCCGATGGTCGTGATGGTCTCGACTTTGGTCATGATGGTCTTGCTTTGGCTCAACGTTAAAAATCTCCATCCCTTTCTTTGATTACAAAAACTACTTCCAAAGTCCAATACATTTTTGAGATGGAAACTTCCAATAGCCCCTATTCTTCTTTGGCTTGATCACCAACCATGGTTTTCCTGGCATTTACATGCCACTGATGGTGATGGGGCCCCTTTCTCTCACCAACCATGGTTTCCCTGCATTTACATGCCACTGACGGTGATGGGGCCCCTTTCTCTCATTTCTCACAGGGCACTGTGTGGCAAAATGTGAACAGGGGACACTATGTGGCACAATATGATCTGGGGGCACTCTAAAGTGGCATAATATGAACTGGTGCAACCTGTGGCATATTATGAACTGGGGCTACTACAATGTGCCATAAAGTGAACTTGAGTTTTGTGTGACATAATGTGAACTGGGGCACTGTGTGGCTTAATCAACTAGGCCTCTACTATGGGGCATAAAATGAATAACCACTTTGGAGAGCCATATCTCTCTAGATGCATTGGGGCAAGGGCTACTTAAAAATGTGGCCCACAAATTTCTTGTTATGCTCCTATGTATGTCAGTACATTAGTCTCAGGGTGGAGAATTCCTAAACAAGGAATTGCACGGCAGTGATAAGATTACATATCACTTTGGTGCTATGATGGAAAATTATATTGTACAATGTGCTGAGTTACATAATGATGGTTCAGAAAGAAAAGAAAAAAACATTTTAAGCACAACATAAGCGTAACATAGAAGAGTTTACATACAGGATAGTGTGGAGCTCGATTTGCCCAGAGTGGACTATTTGGATCGTTAGTAAATAGTTTAAAAATATGGAACGAGTTCGGTCTTACAGATTTTAGTGATTTTTGGAGCAAAACAGGTGCGTAAAAAAGAAATGTATGCTTAAAGGAGCGCTATACTATAGCTAAAAGTACAAGAAAAAAATTCAAAAGTTTAAAAATAAATTGTCTTCTTAAAATAATATTATATGCACAAGAGAAAAACCTGAAAGACATTCAAACATCCGATCTTGAAAGAGGACCTGTAGGAAAGAAGAAACCATTTTATCCTGGAAAGAACATCTCTGTGTGGATCTACAAGAAAGCCAGCTTGAGATCAATGGTCTTAAAGAGATAGTTTTGCAGAGCCAACAAGAGATGGTTTTGCAGAACCAAGAGAAATCGACAACTGTCACTGCTTGTAAAAAGACAAGCATACAATAAGTATTTTCAGGAATGTGATGTACTGTATTGAAAATGAAAATGTATTGAAAGCACACAAAAGTAGTCTTGCAGCAGGAGAGAGAGCAAGTTGATATTTTGAATCAAAAACTTATCTACAAGACAGTGTATAAAAGAACAGAAGTGTGATATAGAAAATGCATGGGATAAACTTTGTAATTAAAAATAAAGATTCTTTGAGCAAATCTTTGCAAATGATACTTGAGGAGTGGGAGTTTTAGAAAATATGGAGAATATGAACAAAACATAACATTATAAGGAATGTTCAGTAAAGTTTAAAGGAAAAAGTAGACTCTCTAGTGGGTCTATTCATCATCACTTAATTTATACAAAACAAAAGCATGTGAAAAAGAACACCTTCACATACTTTTGTATAAATTAAGTTTCAGGGTTATTCATCAAGTTCCCCCCAATTTTTTTTTCAGAACTTGGTGGTGTTACTGTTTGCCATCCTCAGATGGTGTACAGCCCCCGATAATCTTCACAGGATTCCGTATTCACAGCATCCTGTGAAGATTTACATGACAGACACTGCAGCCAGCAGAGGGAACTATTCAGATCCCTCCCTACTGTAACTGCTCTGCAGAGCGGCACCACAGACCTGTGTCTGTGTAGCCCACACTGCCTTCTGCTCTGACTCACTGGCAGAAGACAGAAGGCTCCTGTTCAGGCTGCCAGCTATGGCAGTTGAGAGGAAGTGTGTGAGTGGGGGGGAATGCTCCTGTCCAGGATCCCAGTGGTGGAGACAGGTGAGAGGGAGCAGGGGGGAGAGATTGCTCCCATGCAGGCTCCCGACAGCAGCGGCAGGTGAAGAGGAGTGGGGGGAGAGATTGCTCCCATGCAATCTCCCGGCAGTGGCAGGTGAGAGGGAGCGGGGGGAGAGAGATTGCTTCCACCCAGGCTCCCGGCAGTGGCAGGTGAGGAGAGGGGGAGAAAGGAAGCAGCAGGGGGAGGAGAGAGGACACTGAAGGAGACACAGCAGTGTGGTTAAGGGTGGGAAATTCATAGGACATGGCAGGTGTAGGGGGAAAAGTATGGGGGAAAAGTATCACTTTTCCAAAAAGCAGCTTTTCAGAAATGATAATTTTGTTAATGAGGCTTGATGAATGCAGCGAGTTTAAAACATATTATCACAAGTGATAATTATGAAATGATGAATAGAGCCCTTACTGTATTGTATAGCCTCACTGAAAGGTAAAAGAGAGAGATGGAAAGATACCGTATGCAGTCAATCCTCTGCCACATTTTTTTAAACATTGGTGCCATTTACCAAATAGGTACCACAGCAAAAAATTCACCTCAGTTATCTAATTTGAGGTTCATGTACTATTTTGGAGAAGTTTTCAATGGGAATACATACATTTTCCCGACAGTCAATATGTCGTAAAGCATCATGTTTAAAGTTATAATGCTGACATGGTTATAATACTTTATAAATTGCACAAATATTCAGTTAGCATACACTCAAATTTTAGAAATAATGAAGAAATAAAAATGTTCAAATTATTGATTGAAAATAATGAATGGAAAATAAATATTTAGAAATATATCTATAAATATAGACATTATTAACAACAAACGTTTTACCATTCATCGTCTATTTTTTAATTGAAACAATTATTTATATATTTATTAAGGACCTGTTTCTGAGTCGGACATAGTGACAATGTCGGCTCAGGGCCTGATTCAGACCTGCTTGCAAGTGCACAGCGCTCGCAAGTGAGTCGATGGTCCCCCTCTGCAACTGCAGCTAAGTCGCTATGGGTCTCGCTACCAGACGGGGCGGTTATCGATGGTGAGTGACAGCTCACCCCGTTTTGTAGGCGGGAGGGGGGTGGCTGCACAAACGCAGGTGTTCCCTTAGGAACGCCTGGTGTTTGTGGGCGGCCCTACTGACATCACTAGTGAAGTCAGTAGTGGACTTCCTGCTCTATTAGAGCAGGAAGTCCACTCGGGCTTGCTGGAGTCGAGACCCTACCACAGGGTGTCGTCGCAAGCCAGATGGTCGCTATAATCGCAATGGACTCCAGGCCGCTCGCACAAGATTTGCAAGTGGGCAGGAGAAAAAAAAAACACGCCCTGATTCAGAGCGAGTGCTCGCCAGCAGCGAGCAGCTCTGATTCAGGCCCTCAGTGGAGTGATGTTTTTCATCTGCACATGCACTTGAGTTGCACAGGCGCCCTGATTTTGTTCATACAGAGTCGCAATATAAACTGAGACTCAGGGTAACAGAAATGTATGGGGCGTTCCTGGGCAGTGATTGGGAGGTAACAGGGCATAGCTAGACAGATGCATGGATATGTTGGGTCGCGGACATGTTGTTTATAGTATATGCGGTCATAGATGCAGAACTATTCACATAGGAGGCCAAATTTAGATGGATAATCTGCACCTGCCATAGGACTGGTGCAAATATCAATGATCCGACCGATGTTTGGGCTAAAGCGGCACCAGGAGGTATTTCAGCATCTATAGATGCTTAAAGTGTGCATCTCATTCCTTGCACATTCAGACGCATGGATGTTAACCAGGGAAAGACTTTGTAGTAGCATTTGCATAAATTCTCAGGTGTGACAGTGGCAAAAATCCCTAAGACTAGTAGGTTTCCCGGTACCTAATTTATATATACAGTAGGATTTTAATTTTTAGAAAAAGAGATCTCTATTAACTCAGCTGGATGGCATCACTAATCTCTGGCATAGGATAAAGCCACTTGACCATCTCAGGTCATAAGGCATAGGACAAGGCCACTTGACCATCTCAGGTCATAAGGCATAGGACAAGGCCACTTGACCACCTCAGGTCATAAGACATAGCACAAGGCCACTTGACAATCTCAGGTCATAAGGCATAGCACAAGGCCACTTGACCATCTCAGGTCATAAGGCATAGGACAAGACCACTTGACCATCTCAGGTCATAAGGCATAGGACAAGGCCACTTGATCATCTCAGATAATAAGGCATAGCACAAGGCCACTTGACCATCTCAGGTCATAAGGCATAGGACAAGGCCACTTGACCATCTTAGGTCATAAGGCATAGGACAAGGCCACTTGATCATCTCAGATAATAAGGCATAGCACAAGGCCACTTGACTATCTCAGGTCATAAAACATAGCACAAGGCCATTTAAATTAGGTTTTAAGCAAACAAGATCCAACAGCATAAGCAATGAAATACAAAAGTTGTGCTTTTAGCACACATGGTAAATGCAAACAGTGAACTGCAAATGGAGAAAGCATGCGGCAAATTTTTAACCACCAGTTTGAATCAGGAGTATGACAATTGATTGATGAACATGTGCCATGAAATCAAACCGATGAAATTTGATTGACTTAACTTGGTGAAATAATTTGGAGCATCTCTATTTGTTAGTTTATAACATATGAGTCAGGAGGCAATCAGCTGCCTTTGTATTTGGTGTAATGGGCAATAGTCTATCACAATTACTGTTCATGCAAGATGTATGGATTATTCAGTCTGCTAACAGTTAGTGCTGACCGTGATGAGGCTAGGGGGTAAATTTACTAAGTGAGAGATTTTATAAGTGAGTTTTAGAAGAGATGTTGCCCATAGCAACCAATCAGATTCTACTTAACATTTAACTAGCACCTTCTAGAAGATAATAGCTAGAATCTGATTGGGCAACATCTCTTCTAAACTCACTTATGGGCAACATCTCTTCTAAAACTCACTTATAAAAACTCTCACTTTAGTAAATTTACCCCTAGGAATCAATCAGATCCCCTGGTCTTTGCCAGGAACCGCTGTAAGGTGGCATGAGCTTCGCTGCCAGCAGCCCATGGTTTTCAGCCCTCTATGTGTCCCCTTAATGTAACTAGCTGGAAAATGCAGCTGTGGACTACAAATGTGAAGTACAGAATCGTAATCCAAGGAATGGGCAAAGATAGCAAGAGGTCAGGGACACACACAGGTATAGACATGGAATACAAACAAAAGGTCAGGTTCAAGCACTAGTTCAGCATGACAAGCCTGAGTCAGGGGCACAAGCACAGTATCAGCATGACAAGCCTGAGTCAGGGGCACAAGCACTAGTTCAGCAACAAGAGGATGTTGGGGCCTGGTACACAGGCAGATTACAAAAGTAACAAATACTGAGATACAGATACTGGCCTAATATTCTGGTAGAGATTTTTGCAGAGTTTAAATTTATAGGCACAATAAGATTTGTATTTAGCACTAAGGAGCTTCTGGCAGTCATGTGGCCATGAAAAACCAGTGAAGCAGCTATATTATATACCCACCTCCATGGGGGAGGTGCTTTTCCAGCACACAGTTTATGGGACCAGCATCTTGAGGCAGGTGCTGGCTGACAAGATTACCTGATGACAAGGTTAAAGGATCAGGGGTTAGGAGTGGGCGCAGGTGCACAGGATATAATGCTGTAGGTGCATAATAAATGATTGTTTCCAGACAGAATTGTCTATTTTGTCATATAGCGTCTCCCCAGATATAATACTATATATGCAATGCAAATTTGATAATGCTGTCAATCAAATATACCAATGAAAGGTGCTCCCATGAGTTCAAATATCAAATCTGAGCCATTTTTCTATATTAAGCACTTATATTTTATTACTTCACATATATTTTTGGCTAATACCTATTACTCCATATTGTACAAGTGGACCCCTGCCCTTATCTCTGTTGAATTTCAATCTTAATATTTCATATTTTACTTTTTTTTATGTATTGTTGTGACCTTAGTAATAAACCTTACAGATCTGTCCTTGCTCATCTACCCTCAACACACCATGCAGTGGGATATGCCTGGCGTGAGTGAGCCGACAGATCCTGATCATCTATGCTAGCATTGGGCATCTTCTTTTGCTGAAAATGCATCCAGGATGCATCAATCAGCAACCAGGAGACTGTGCTGATTAATTTGATATGTGACACTTGTATATCTGTGTGCGACTTGTATATCTGTGTGACACTTGTATATCAGTGTGCGACTTGTATATCTGTGTGACACTTGTATATCAGTGTGCGACTTGTATATCTGTGTGACACTTGTATATCAGTGTGCGACTTGTATATCTGTGTGACACTTGTATATCTGTGTGTGACTTGTATATCTGTGTGACACTTGTATATCAGTGTGCGACTTGTATATCTGTGTGACACTTGTATATCTGTGTGACACATGTATATCAGTGTGCGACTTGTATATCTGTGTGACACTTGTATATCTATGTGTGACTTGTATATCTGTGTGACACTTGTATATCTGTGTGACACTTGTATATCTGTGTGCGACTTGTATATCTGTGTGACACTTGTATATCTGTGTGTGACTTGTATATCTGTGTGACACTTGTATATCTGTGCGACTTGTATATCTGTGTGTGTGCTTCTTGGTATGTAAAAAAGCTGTGGCTGCTGCATCATAGCACTTTGCATGCTGATTGAGAGTCTCAGTCACATACAGATATACAAGTGTCACTTATCAAATTAATCAGCACAGTCTCCTGGTGCATACTAGCTATTGCAACTTAGAAAAATTCTGACTTAGATACATTTTCAGCAAAAAAATATGCCTGGCACTAGCAAAGTCTCATGGGACCATGTGCACTGAGAGGGGCTGTTTGGTGCCACTGCCGCAAAGATGAGTGAGGACACATCTGTATTTATAAGTTTGCAGGAAGTTGTGATGCTTATGTAGTTAAGGGTTGGGTATGAAATTTCGGCTGTTGGGATGCCGCTGGTCAGAATACCGACAGCAGCTTCCTGACACCCATAGGGAAGACAGGTAAGTATTTTTCTAACCCCTTCCCTAACCCCTACCCTAACCCACTCTCCCAGATGCCTAACCCTAACCTCCCCCCCAGTGCCTAAACCTAACCCCCCCTCCCCACACCCTAAACCTAAGACTCCCTCCCAGGTGCCTAACCCTAACCCTCCCCCTAATGCCTAACTCTAACCCCACTACCTAACCCTAACCACCCCCCTAACACCCCGATACCTACCTTCGGGATGCCGGTGGTCAGGATACTGGTGCCGGGATCCCAACCTGTCAGGATTTTGTCGCCGGTATTCTGACCATCGGCATCCCATAGTCAATACTATCTACTATTACTATTACACCTTTGTGCATAATATAGATAGAGATATTGCTTAATATTGATACAATATTTGAACTTTTTGCTCATGTGTGTTTTATACAAGTGCTAGTCTCATGTCAACCAGTTTTAATAGAGATATTTTATCTTATTATTGAAAATGTTCCCCAAGAAGGAGTACTATTATTATTATAATTACCAGTTATTTATATAGCACACACATATTCTGCAGCGCTTTACAGAGAATGTTTGTCCATTCACATCAGTCCCTGCAGTGTAGACACACATACATACTAGGGTGAATTCAGGAGGAAATTAACCTACCTATATATTTTTGGAGTGTAGGAGGAAACCCGGGAGGAAGCCTACACAAACACGGGAAGAATATAAAAACTCCACACAGTTAGGGTCATGGTGAGATTCGAACCGAAGACCTAACGCTGTGAGGCTGTAATGCTAACCATTACACCAACCGCGCTGTTCTGTCCATCCTTTTGCATTAGATTACCTGGTATCCAAGGAAAGGTTCTGAGATAAGTGCGAAAACGGTGAAAATATCTTGGGTCAAACCACCGTATATGATAGTTCTTCATGGCCACAGTTCCTCCAACAGCCTGGGTCAGATGTAGGATGTATTGTATCAAGCTTGTCACGGGTATAGAACCACCAGTGGCATATCTAAGGGGGGTAAAGCAGGGCATGAGCCCAGGACTCTGGTTTTCATGTCAGTGTAGTGTGGTTCGCACTACACAGTAACAAGCACTGCCGCCGGTGCATCATACTACCCGGCGGTGGTGTGTTTGTTTTGGCAGCCAGTGAGAGTCAGACAGACTCCCATTGGCTGCTGCACCCACGGCCACAGCCGGGCTTGAGCTCAATCATGAGCTCCACCTTCCAGCTCCCACAGTGGGTGATGGGAGAGACATCATGATGTCATTACATCTCTCCCATAGTGCAGAGTGAGCCAGGAGGACAGGGAAGTGGACAGCGGCAGGTGCAGGAGTGGGGATTCAGGTAAGTGTTGTGGGATTTTCTTTGTCTGTCATATGGGATGCCACTACTGGGGGCACTGCATAGGAGGGACTACTACTGGGGGCACTATATAATGGGTACTACTGGGGGCATTGCATAGGGAAATACTACTGGGGGTACTATATAAGGGGCACTACTGCGGGCACTATATAGGTGGCATTACTGGGGGCACTGTATAAGGGGCACTACTGGGGCACTGTATAAGGGGCACTGCATAAGGGCCACTGTTTAAGGGGCACTACTGGGGGCACAGCATAAGGGGCACTACTGGGGGCACTGTATAAGGTGCATTACTGGGGGCACTGTATAAGGGTGCACTACTGGGGGTGCTGCATAGGTGGGACAACTACTGGGGGCACTGTATAGGGGGAACGGGGGGCACTATATAAGGGGCTCTGCATAACGGGGCCACTACTGGGGGCACTGCATAGGGGGGACCACTACTGGAGTCACTGTATAAGAATTATTACTAGGGGCACTGCATAGGGGGACCACTACTAGCAGCATTGTAAAAGGGTCACTACTGGGGGCACTGTATAAGTAGCACTACTGAGGGCACTGTATAAGAGGCACTACTGGGGGCACTGCATAAGGGGCACTGTATAAGTGGCACTACTGGGGGCACTGCATAAGGGGCACTACTGGGGGCACTGTATAAGGGTGCATTACTGCGGGCACTGTATAAGGGTGCACTACTGGGGACTGTATAAGGGGCACTACTGGGGGCACTGTATAAGGGGCACTACTACAGGGGGAACTGCATAAGGGAAACTGCTACTGGGGACATTGCATAAGGGGCACTACTACAGTGGGCATTGCAAGAGGGGCACTACTACTGGGGGCATTAAGGTGCATATGGAATGGTAAGGAATGTTCCCAGAGTGACGAGAAACAGTGGTGTGTCATGTTGACACTCCCCAATTTTCCAATTTTGCCCCTTGTGGCATGTGACCACACCCACTCTCATACTTGGGGATGGCCTCCATTTTTTACTTGCCCTGGGCTCCAAATACCCTAGTTACACCACTGAGTACCACCTGTAATATAATGTGTATGCCTTTACTGTTCCTTCATCAAAGTTGATATCAAGATACTCTGTCCTTGATTTTCTTCCTACAGCTTTCCACAGATGGATGTCCAAGGTCAGACTCTTATTCATACTTATATCTCTGATGGAGCTCTGACATTAACAGTAATATGCACTATTATAAATTAACTCGACAGGGGATATTTTTGCTGATAGCATCTATCAAACTAAGGGCCTGATTCAGGTTAGTTCACAAGGCTGCATTTGCATGCACCCGCTGACTGCAAAAATATGCTAATGAATGCAATCGCGCGGCCACCGCAGCACTATACCAAGATGCCCACTACTGTATAAAGCCACCCACTTCCCATGAAATGCATCCACAACTCATCAAGAGCATTGGTAACATTGAAGCCATACTCACAATTGTGGTTGACCATGACCTGCTGCACAAACTGCTAAACTTCCTGTTGCCAACTAGATCATTGGCTAAGAATACAATTGCAGGGGCTTAATTATGCACGCCCCTGTAACAGCATTCAAATGCAAAGGCACGCCTGTGTTCACCTGACTACCCCCCCCCTCCACCCCCAAATGGTCACTTCCTGTCAATCACTGTGTAATGGGACTGCATGCTTACTGCGATCAATTCCTGATCCCATCAGTCGGTTTGCGCACACACACTGCGATGCATACATATGCGCAGAATGCAAACATCGGCTGGCTGCATGCGAATGCAGCCTTGTGAACCAATCTGAATCAGGTCCTAAATGTTCTCCACCTTTGAGGTGAGCTATGCATCTAACGCCTATACAAGCCCAGGCTTAATGAGTGCAGACGAGCATCTGCAGTACTAGAGTTGTCTCATGTGGAAGTAATAGTAGAAATAACAATTCAAAAAGTAAAATTTGGATACAGATCTGTGTTGTGTTTTTAATGCAAACCTTTATGTATCTGTGAGACCTGGGGAAATATCAGAGGGACAATAGAGAGGATAGAGTTAGAGATTTGGTTCATATGGCTACTCAAGCAATCGTACCTAGAGGAGCAAAATCACTGTGATCTGTGCTGTATGTGTAGCCTTAAGCTGGGTACACACTGACAGATACATAGGCCGATCAATTGATAAGCCAATATATGTGCTGCCCGTCGGCCAGTGTGTACAGACGATATGTCTGTGAACTGTGTCGTTCACAGACATATTGCATTGGCTGTGCTGCACAGCCGATGGACAGATATGTCTGCAAACATACCTGTCCATCGGCAAGTGTGACCGCCCATACACACACAGCGGCAGCCGCGGGGAGAGCACCAGGACCCGGGGGCACAAGCAGATGATGACCGTTCAGTGTGTATGCATGACCGACATCTGCAGATTTATCTGTCAGGTGTGTACCCACCATTAGTGTATTTGGTATCAGTTAAATCTCTAGCTCTCCTGATATAATTGAATTCATAACAATTGTTTCATTATTGGAAATTTCTTTTCCATTCAAATTTGGAAACTATCTTTTGTATCTCAAAAAACATGGAACTGCAGTTGGATAGATGTCTGGCAGATGAGTAAGACAGAGGGTCAAGGTGGGTAATCAATTGGTCAGAGTATTTTTTGTTTTGTAATACGCAGCCAAAAAAACTCTGTGTGTAGGATCTTTGAAAGTCATATTGTAGCTAAGTAGAACCATACTGTATTTGATGGACAATTCTGGAATATGTGGAAGTAGAGTTATGCTAGGTAAACTCTAGATGATATGACGTCCGATCCCGTGGATTGGAGCAACATATCGGGTACATCGACTAGTGTGTACCCATGATATGTGCAGTCCCCTGGGTCGTTAACGACATTGCCAGTCAGCCCTACTGCAGGGCTGATGGGGGTTGTCGCTAAAGATACGTCACAGTCCTCCCCCTTGTTGGACTGAGCATCACAAGTGTGTATGCACTTGTTGCCTGGCAGGTCCCATCGCTGGCGATGTAACACTGGGTACACATTGCCTAATGTGTACCCAGCTTAAAAGATATACTTTCTAGATAGGTATTTCTATCATCCAGGAGTCATACAAATAGTGTCATTTTAGAAAATCGCCAAAGGCCTTGGACTTCTAAAGATCAGATCTATTTGAGAAATTAGTTCTTGTGGAGGACCTATCTAACGGGTTTTAGAGATTTTTCTGTCTGAAAGTGGTATAACTCTGAATTCAGAACCACATTGAAATTTGTAAAGATAAGTTCTCCTTTTTGAACTTGAGAAAGTTTAATGTACAAATTAGAGAAAAAAAATATATTGATCCTACTAAGGGACAAACATATTCACTAACAGACAAAGAACACTGATTCACCAGCCCATTTCCTTTGTATGGCATTGTATGGATGGAATGTTTTAGGGTAGGAATTAGATGAAAATCAGAAGAGTGATTAGAAAAATTGGGTCTCCTAGAGAAAGACCAGATTCACCAGACAAAACATTTGCCTTTTTCTGGGACCTATTTAATCATTTAAAGCTATAAAAGAACGCAATTGTTAATTAATATTAGTTGTGAGAGCTTAATGAATTTGTGCATGGCTTGTGTGTCCTTTTAAGGGTGTGGAAGATAGCTATTGGGAATAAGGGAGGCTGGCTAAAGAAATGTTGTTGCTTTTTACTTTTCATTATTATTAAGAAGGACAATGTTATTTTTTTAACTATTACAAGCAGATTAATGGTTTATTTCCAAAGCTTAAATACACACAAAACTTACCTGCTAATGTAATAAAATATTTTTTTGCATTCTGCTATATATTATATTATTTACATTTTTTTTATTTTTGTCATATCTTTATGATTGTTGATGTAATTTTGATTTCACAGGAGATGTGTGATGTCTGTAACCAGTTCTGTCAAGTTTAAATGCTTTATCTGATGTCATGAGTGACATAATTTATTATATAAGTTATTTTATCATTGATGATCACAAAAGCTTTAAGAGTTTCTCCATCTAGCACATGTTTGTGGTGTCTCATGTTGTTTTTGTTTACTTTTGTACAGATCCCTTTGTTTTTTTGTTCAGTTATTTATGCACATACTGTACTTTACTTATTATTTATTTAGAGTGTTAAATGGATTTTAAGGAGGGAATAGTCAATTAGAGCCCCTTTTTTTGCCCATTAAATTACCCTGGTAATGGCCGTTAACACATAGATTCTGGGATAAGTTCTCTGACCTATGTGCTAACATAGTCGTGGCACCCGTTAACAGACTATTTATTGGGGATTTCATTTGGGGTTCTGATCAGACCTAAAAAAAAAATCCCTGTTAATTGCAGCCTGCGGGCTGCCTTCAGTGCTAATTGAATAGTCCTGGGGGATCAATTAACCCTTGGTAAATTACCGTGTGTTCATGTAACTTGGCTTTCAATTTGAAACTTCAAATATTACTGGAATCTATTTCAAAATTTTGCTATGCTCAATTCTAATTATTGCAATTTACAATCATTTATAGAATATATATTTTTTTATTAAATGCATATTTTGAATAAGTTTAAAATGTAAAAGTAATATATTTGTCAAAGTCCTGCGTGAATATGTTTTATAAAAAAGATCTACTTTATCTTACAATATCGTACAAACTCTAAAACACATTTAATACATTTAATTTGTTATAAACTGGGAGCAATACAGAAATGTACCGAATGTATTGATATTTGTGTGAAGATGCACA
This sequence comes from Taudactylus pleione, assembly GCA_031769625.1. NCBI lineage: Eukaryota > Metazoa > Chordata > Amphibia > Anura > Myobatrachidae > Taudactylus > Taudactylus pleione. The sequence continues at coordinate 6,261,381 of JAUIMM010000300.1, forward strand.
ATTTAATTTGATTAATTTATCCAAGAGACACACTGTTAAACTAATGAAAATTATTGTGGTCTTAACATAATAACTAAAAAATAAGAAATTTGAGTAACATAAAAATGTTTATTTTGCTGAAAAAGAAACTATGAAATTATGTGCTTAGTGTTTGAACTAATTTTTTTCTGTATTCTATTACTGTAGTATATTTTCTAATGCCCCTTTCTCAAATATTAGACAATTGCAATATTAGCAGCACAGTGATACAATGTATCTTTATACTTAAATACTGTACTGAAGATGCCAAAGTATAAAATAAAGTGGATGTATTATTCAGGCAGCTGATGATTGATTTAAAACAATATTTGCCTTTTGCTTATTATTTTTAACAACTTGACCTAAAATTAGAAGTAACATTTTTTTCTAAAGATTAGTCATATTTTACTTTTATAAATTAAATCTTTTAAGAAGTATGAAATAACAGTAATATGGCTTTTTGTTTTTAAACAACGGCAGTGTATATTTCTCCATACACTATGTGATCCCTATTTCACATATAGCTCCAGAGCTTTGTGTTTTAAGATCACTGATGAGTGAAGTTGAGCAAAAGAAGGGAATACATGTTTTTTTGAACACTTCTGCAAATTTGATCATACAATTCCCAATAGGTGACTTAAAAGTTAAAGCATTGTGGTCTATGTACTAAGCCTTGGAGAGAGGTAAAGTGGATGGATATAAAGTACCAACCAATCAGCTCCAAACTGTTACTTTATAGGCTGAGGTGTCAATTTACTTAGCCTTGGATGGAAATAAATGGAATGGAGATGAAGTACCAGCTAATCAGCTCCCAACTGCCATGTCACAGGCTGACATGTTAGGAGCTGGTTAGTTGGTACTTTAGCTCTGTTCACTTTATCTCCATCCAAGGCTCAGTAAATAGACCCCTGTGTTTGAAAAATGACAGTTAGGAGCTGTATTTGACGGTACTGTATCTTCATCCACGTTATCTCTCTCCAAGGCTTAGTACATAGACCCCATTTTTACCTACTGTAGGAAGTTCATGCATACTGAATTATTTCAAACCCAGAATACTGTAATCTTGATATCTCCCTGGTGTGATGTAGGGAAAGTGTTTGTTTATGTTGATTTTGTTCACATATATTTTTATTATTTATTATTTTGTTATATTTATTATAAATGACAAGCACAAGTACCTACAGCTGTTATTAGAATGTTCTGATTTGTAACTAGTAAAACCCACTTCTCTGATATCTGTTACATTCACATTTCAGTCACATATACATATTTGTGCTTGTACTGTACGTAAATTACAAGTAGAATTGTTAAATATAATGATGGTACGTTATATGTATGTAACGGAGAATTAAAGCATTTGCAACCTAGAAATACATTATGTTCTCATACACCTAATTCCCATATACCTATTAAAGGGTAAACTACAAAATATTTTAAAATGCACTGTAAATAGTTAATTCAGTACTGTGATCTGCAAACAGGGCAGTGCAACCTTGCAGTGGGCAGTGGAGTGCAGAAGATAAATAAACTACTGAGAAACAACATACTGTAGATGGATGTTTTGTCTCTCAAAAGCAAACTAGGAAAAATGAGCGTCAGACTAGCAAAATTCTACTTTTTATAAGGTTATTGTCATATGATGGTGGATGTTATTGTGTTATTTTTGTAATTATTGTGATTCAGATTTTTTCTTACTTTTCAACAAATCAATGTCAATTAAAGAAAAAAATGGCAGCAAATAGATAGATAAAGAGAGAGAGAGAGAGAGAGAGAGAGAGAGAGAGAGAGAGAGAGAGAGAGGAAAAAAAAGCAGAGAAAATATTAAGAGTTACCTTTCACATCATCTTGCATGGTCAAACATCATCATTCCTGAACTTTTGTCCAGGAATGATGATGTTTGTCCATGCAATATGACATTTTGCCTTTTTCTGAGTCCCGTTTTATGGAGGGAAAAATCCGAACTCGGTGTACAAATTCGAACCTATCAGAGCCTGCACATCCCTACTTTTTACAAACCCTTACTAGTGACATCAACCTTCAGTTTGTCTGATCAGTCTCTGGATAGTATTTTAGTATTGTGTCTCTCAGTTTTTACTACTAATCACAGCTAGCTATATAAGGGGGTAGTTAGAGGGTTATGACCTGCTGCCTCTTGGCAGCAAAGTCCATACTATCTTGATGTGTTCCTTGGTGAAATCTGGGGGGTCCGTTAGATTCCACACTTTGACACTGCCAGTACAAATCTCTCTCTATCTAAAACAAAGCCTTCCATGTATAGAAGTGTAACAGAGGTGCTGCCATGATCCACAACTACTGTGTATCTTTCGTGGTTTCCAGGTATTGCTTCCAACTCTGCATCAAGCTCAATCAACTCAGCCAATATTAATTTATTCTTGGTATATAGACCACATTTATATAGCTGTTATTTGGAGTTATGATTAGTAGATACTGCATCTTAGGTATAAAAAGAGAATGACATATTATGCCCAAAAAGACATTTGTTTGTAAACCTACTATAACCAAGATATTGACATTTAAAAATCTCCTTCCAGATTGTAATTCGATATTTCAGTATGATAGTGACATCTATAACTGGTACACTAGAATGGGATGCAGCTAAGATGCTGGAGGTCGGGATGCCGGTGGTCGTAATCCTGGCGTCGGAATCCTGCCCCGTGGCCAGAATAACGGCACCAGAATCCCGACATTACTTGAGATGCTGATGCCAGAATCCCAACAGCCGGCATCCCAGAATGTAAGTATAGTGGGGCGGGTTAGGTTTAGTCTGTGGGGGGGCACCGTGGGGTTAAGGTTAGGCTACAGAGGGGGGAGGGTTAGGCTGTTGGCAGGGGGGTTATGTTTAGGCATCACCATGGGGATGGATAGTGTTAGGCCCTATGGCGGGAAGGGTTAGGTTTAGGCACCACGGGGGTAGGGATAGGTTTAGGCACTAACAGGGAGGGTTAGGGTTACGCCGATATTTTCAAAGGTTGGACTGCGCTATCGGTGTAAAATGTATTTATAATATATATATATTAATTCATTAATGGTGTCACTTGACTGAGAAAAAATATTTGATCAAGGCTTCTCAATAAAAAATATATTCTTTAATAAAAAACATATCACATTAACACCACATACAACATAATACACATACATAGATATATTACAATAAACTATAAATGGCAAGTGTGGTTTGTACTAATGCCGCTTAGATGAATACTATAAGTCTGAGGGAGCCTTTATGTATATTATTAAAAGTGGCAACAATCTTATCTGTTCAAGAGATATATCTCTGGGGATGCAGTCAAAATGCCGATGGCCAGGAAGCCGTCTGACTAAATCCCGGCATCTAAATCCCGACATGTGACTAAAGACAGGCACCGAAATCCAGATGCCTGTCTAGATCACAATACCGGAATCTAGACAGACGGCTTCCCAAATGAAGGTAAGCTGGGCAATGTTAGCGCTTAGCCAAAGGGGGGAGGGTTAGGTTACAGAAACCCTGGGGGGACCAAGGGTTAGGAACCACCCCGGGATGGTTAGGTTTAGGGTGCGGGGAGGGGGGCTATGGTTAGGCACCTGGGGGAGTTTAAAGTTAGGCACCACCGGGGGGAGGTTAGGGTTAGGCACCACTAAGGGAGGGTTAGGGGGGAGAGGGTAGGGTTAGGGTACTTACCAGCCCCAGTTGGGATCCTGACGGTTTCGGGCTTCCAGCATTGGTATTTAGTCCGCTGGCATTACATTCGGCGGCATTACATACCGAATCCATATCCGGCGGCATTACATACCATATCCATATCCATATCTGATCTGCTCACCGGCAAGTAAGTATTGAATGCTTTATTACTCTTACCCGTCTTTATACACATATTAATATCCAAAGGCACAGTCCTTATTACGGTGGCTTAATTTGGCTTTGCCTAGCCTGTAGTTTGCACACTGCAACTGAGTCCCTGACCGGCAGGTAGGTATATGCAGTGCACTGCTGTACGCTGTATTACCTCCGGTACTTGGGGGAGACCATGGTGTGGATATTTGAAGCAGCCACTTCTGTCGCCGGTTACTTCCTTCTGTATTTAATTGCCTCTGAATGGTATGTATTGTCCTCTTAATTGGGTAATGTATGGGTATTCAGCAAGGGCTAGGCATATATTCTTGGACTATCACAAATGGTTAACCCTGTGGGGGGCTTAGGGTTAGGATGCAGGAAGGGAGGGTTAGGGATAGGGGTGAAGGGGGAAGGGTTTGGTTACTAACCGAGCCCCTATCTGGATTCTGAGCATTGGGATGTCGCTGTCTGTCTTCTGACCTCCGGCATCCCGACTGCCGGTCTCCCGTATATATTCCTGCTAGAGCATATAACAAATTTGTAAAACAATGTAATTCTAGGCAATAAGGATTACCCTCCCTATCCTCCTTTACATTTAAATTCCACATATACTGTATATTTAGACTATACATTCAAAAAGATGCAATTTAGGTAAACTTTGGGACATATGGCAGTGAGGTCTGAAAAACCACTGAGCATGGGCTGTGCACTAGACCATTCCATGGTCTGCTGCCCAAAGTTACTAAACTACTGTATCAGGAGTAAGGGTAATGGTGCGTACACCTGGTACGATTAAAATGGCCGATATGAACGATAACGATATTGATCATATTGTTATCGTTCATATCATGCATTTTTCAATGGCCAATGTTATCGTTGTCGATTGTCCCGTGTGTAAGCACCATAAGTCTTACTCCAGTCCAAGGTGGGATATTTTCATATAGCAATATCAGGTATTTGCAGCGGGTTCAGTAGAAGATGATCAACAGGCCATGGAAAGGTCAGCAATCAAAGCAGAGGTAAGTCAGGGCCGTAACTAGGGAAGTGCGACCAGTGCCATGGCACAGGGCACCGCAGGGCAGGGGGCGCTGTTTGGGCATGTCAATATTCCTGTTTATTATCATTCTCACTTTTAGCTTCCTCTTCTTTTATCCCCAGCATCTCATGGCCTCCGCTATCTCTTCCCTGGCCCCTTATTCAGGTGCACCACCTTATGTCCCTATTTAAGAAATTGGGAGGGGCACCAATGCTCTCTCTGGCATAGTACACCAAAAAGTCTAGTTATGGCTCTGAGGTAAGTACACTGATCTATAGGGGAGTTTGGTGCACAGTAGCAATAAAAAGTAGTATTCACAATCACCTACAGTACTACTGAATTCTATGTCAGATCTCAGTATAACATAAACTGTATATTGTAACCCAAATAACAAATAAGAACAATAAGAACATACAGTCTCACAGGCTGATTTGAGATGAATAGGAACATACAGGAACATACATAAAAAGAGAAAATTTAAGACAGGCACTGAACCGTAACGCCACCTGTGGTTTGAGTGTGATAGAAATGCACATTAGTAAATCTCCACCTATTGTACATGTGTTATAACCGGACCAATTTCCTAATATCTACTTAACTCACTTTAACTTTTTTTATTTCATATAATTCCCAAGTAAATGTTATTTTACATAAATTAAAAATTTTTTCTAAGCATATTTGGATAAATAATGTACAGACTGATTTCAGTAGTACAGAGAAAAATGGGAAAAAATAGGAAACAAACTGAACTTAAAGTTTATGGAGGTAGTGGGATCTAGTGAATATATTGCTAAATATACAGTATGTTACCACATATGATTATAGGGAAATCTAATGGAATCGGTATGAAATACCGCCGGCCGACCTCAGCAGAGTTCCCGGCAGCGGAAGCCCGACAGCGCTGGAAATCCCGATCGTCGATAGGTAAGTATGTTCTAACCTAACCTAACCCCCTAACCCTAACCCTCCTTAGGGGTGCCTAACACTAACCTCCCCCCCAAGTGCCTAACCCTAATCCCCCCTCTAAGTGCCTATCACTAACCCTCCCTTCCCCGCTGCCTAACCCTAAGTCTCCCCCGGGGGTGTCTAACCCTAACCCTTCCTCCCCTTAGCCTAACCCTAACCCTCCCGGGGGGGTGCCTAACCCTAAGTCCCCCCCGGATGCCCTAAACCTAACCCTCCCCCCCCGCAGCTATCCAGTCGTGGCGCCCGGCATCCCTTCGATCGGGATGCCGGGCGTCAGTCTCCCGGCGTCGGAGAAATGTCAGGCGTCTACATCTAGACGCCTGGCATTTCACCCTCCCCTCGCCGGGATATGACAGTCGGCTTCCCAATTGTATACCAACGTGTACTTTGTGTTAAATTTGCTGGTTAAGCAGTGTCACAGTAAATGTTACCTATATTTGATGTGTGTCTATTTAGTAATTTATTTTATAAACATTTTATTAATTATTTTAACACCAAATGAAAAGAAAAATCAGGCCCTGAAATCAATGCCAACTTGCATACGGCTTCACCACTACGTGCATCTCTGAATCAGGCCCCAAATGGAGATGCACGTAGTGGAGAAGCCGTATGCAAGTTGACATTGATTTCGGGGCCTGATTCACTACGGATCTCAATATAGAGTACGCACGCAGTTCAACTGCGATATTATGCTAATCCATAGCAATTGCAATGCCGCTGCACCACTACATAAGGACGCCCACTTCACCTAGACAAAAAACAAAAAAATTGGTGCAATCGAGTACTATCGAAGCCTCATGCACAGTTAAAGCAGGTCAGACCTTACTCAGGAATTGCTTACATCAGCGCACAATGGGGTAGATGTATGATAGCGGCTCTTACCGTGCCGCTATAACGCTTCCCGTTTCGCCTCTTTACTGAGGCGAAGCAGGAAGCACTACCGATGAGATGTAAGAACATCTCATTGGCTGGAGAGGGGGAGCGTTAGCTCCCCCATTCCGGCACTACCGGCAAGAGACAGCAGCCCATCAGCCTAGTGCTGATGCGCTGTGTCTCTGTCCTGGCTAGCTCCACTGAGCATGCGCGGGATCTTTCAAGTATCGCAAGATCCCCACATGCAGCCCTGGAGCTGGCAGCAGCCCCAGCAGGGACAGCGCTGTCCCTGCTGTGGGGATAGGCTAGTGCCTGGATGTAGCTGTCGATAACGATGGCTACAGCCGGCTAAACAGTCATATGGTATGACCGTTCGTACATGGCTCTGCCGCGTGGCGCTGCTGTCTTATATATAGCAGCACCGATAATGACAGGGGTGCATAGCACCTCTGTAATTTACTGCCCAGACCCCCGATCACACATCGGGGAGAAGCAGTATCAGCGCACATAACGTGCGCTGATACCGCTTCTAGGCTTCATACATCTATCCCACTATAGGGCATAAGGCTGCATATGGTATCGCAGTGGCTAATGTATGCATGCACCTGCAATGCCGTTGAGACACACTGGCACACCTGCGTTTGGCTGACCACCTCGCCCCCCCATCACCACCCTCAAATAGTGCTTCCTGTCAATCACTCTGCGATGGGTCTGCGTTGCCACTGCGATTGCAGTCCCAATAGCTGTGGCCAGTTCGCACACCTGCACTGCGATGCATACGGATGCACTGAACACAACGATCGGCCGACTGTGTGCATATAAGCAACTGCGTTCCTTGATGAATCAGGCCCTCAGGCTGCACTTGTGTTCGAGTTGAATTGGATACTGCTCTAAGACGATGGATACTGCTCTAAGACGCAGATCGGATACTGCTCTAAGACGCAGATCGGAATTGCACACAAAGAGATGCAATTTTGTTGGGCGTTTTTGGGTGGTAAAATGGGGCTGGCTAGCCATACACCGGCATGCTGTTGGTGTGTTGCTGTCACGACTGTGTGTAAAAAATCAGTTACACTGACACAGACAGCCATATTCAGGAGGAGATTATGTGCCTCCATAGGGCTGGTGCAGTCTTCAATAGTGTGGCCCATGGTGCAACTAATTGTGTATCTTAACACACACAGCCAGGGGCGTATCTATTGCATACCTCCCAACATGACCCTCTCCAGGTGGGACACAATGCTCTGGTCCTGGAAACACACCAACTGTCACATGCTGCCAAACATCACTGGCTGGGACTCACTGGCAGTTGGTGTGACTCCCCTATGTGAATTTTGGACTGTACTGCAGCCCCACCTCTGGAGCCGCCACCAATCATAAATTACCAGGGAAGTCGAACACCAGAGCATTGTGTCCCTCCTGGATAGGGTCAAGTCGGGAGGTATGTTACTGTATAATGGGTACCGGGTGTGCACCCTGCACCCATTTATTCAATACTTACCTCACCGGAGTCCTGCATCAGTGGTATCAGTGCTGTACAAATCACCTGTGAAATGGAGTTACCCAGCGTTTTGCACATGCGCAGTAGGGCAATCCATGGGAAAATGGCTGCCGTGCCATTTCCCTGGTGACCTGTGCATGTGTTTTCTCCACCATGGAAGGGGTTAATGGTCAGGAGTTAGGACCCTGCTGATCCCCTGGAGATGGTTCAGCCAGCCTTAAGGAGGGAAACTAGAGAGAGGCTGTTGGGGGTGGAGCTAGAGAAGCCTAGTGAGTCCTGCACAAGACTGGGAGAGGAGCAGCATACTGTGAGCAGAGACTGAGTTTCTGGGCACACGTGGTGCCTGAGGAGAGCTGCAGTAGTGACAAGAGCTGCACTGCCTGTGAGGATCCCCAGAGATAGACTGGCCCATGCTGAGAGCTGACAGAGCAGAGCCTCCTGCAGAGTCTGATAATGGTAACTGTCAGCACCAGAGAGCCTGCTATTGCTACAGAGGGACACAGTGAGTAACCAATGCAAGAACTGACACTGAGTGAAGAACATAGAGAAGAGAGCTCTAGAGCTGATTGTTTCTGCAACAAGGACAATCCCAGTGCACACAAGTGCAGGACAGAACTATTCCAGTGTGTCAGTGTACCTGCTGCATCAGTGAGAGCTATCCAGGTACAGCAGCAAGCTATATTGTACTCATTGCAGTGAGGAAGACATAATCATACTGCTAATACCAGTGTACCACAGTATTTGTTCTGAGTGACCACAGTTACAGGGACAGCACTCCTGCATCTCAGTATACAGCGATTACCTGCACCTCATTTGTATTTATGTGCACCGACGAGAGCCTGTACAGGGAAGATTAAGTGACAATACCTCAAGGACACACAGAGAGGGACATTGTGCTCCTTATTGGCAATTTGCACTAAGACCTTACACCAGAACAGTTGGGTGTAATTATACTCAGAGACATTGTATTGTAATGCGCTTAGTGTTACTGATAAGTTAAACTAGAATTATTCATTGCCAGTTAGTAATAGCAAATGTGAAACATGTATTATAAATGTCATATTGAGCAAGTTATAGTGAGCTTTGGAAAGTGATCATAAGTTAATTCAAGTAACTGTATTTATTTTTGGTATTGTCGTATCCTTGCATACATTACCTTTACTGAATAGTACAAGCGTGATGAAGTGTCTTAGCATAATAAAATTAATGTCACTTTCCCCAAAGTGTGTTTACTCTGTTTAGGGTCTGGGGGGTCTCCTGTCTCTCTGTTGTGATAGGAGGAGCCTGAAAGAGGAACTGCCCTGATCTACGCCCAAGCAGGTTCCAGAAGAAAAGCAGGTACGATCCACTCACTGACATCCCACCAAATTGGGGGTGTTACACATGCACAGAAGACTCTGGCACAGCGATAGAGTCTACTAGTGCCCAGAGTCTACTGTTGGGCTTAGTGTGCTGCTGGCCACTGGGTAGAGAGAAGGGGACCCTGGACAGAGACTGCACATGGGCCCCCTCCTCTCTTAATAAACCCCTGTACATAGCAACGCATTATCATAAAGTTGCAGCTGCGGGAAAAGACTGTGTCCACCCCTGAGTCTGGTCCTGGGCCTACCAAGTCAGACAAAAGCTGAAATGCGCTCGGATTCTTGCAAACTACCCAGGCACCGTAGAAAGCGATGAAAATGTTATTACAAATTAATGGCATGTATTCACATGATATAATATTTTCTTGAAAGAGTATGAACTAGACTAGACCCAGAAGCTTTACCTCCTCTACTGAAATGCCAGTGATAACCCCCTTCCAAAAAGGAGTGATCATTCATCTGCATAGCATTCTACAGTAATTTGTATGTTGTGCAGGAGCGATCACAGTGAGTGGTTCTCAGCCATTATACTGGAAGCAGTGATCTGTAATGTATTACACAATGACATAAATGTGTGCCCTAGTGCACAAATTCACAGCACATCAAGCGTACAGTTACGCCTTGCATCACCACGGGGTTAGAATTAGCATTTTTGCTGAAATTAAAAAATAAAGTAACTAACTCAAGGTAATTATCACTTTTGCCATTAGTAAAATATTGGGTCAATTATCTTTTTACTTATCTCATTACTTTCTTTCAGGTCTGGCCTTTTGTGTTCACATACCTAATTTCATTTATGCATTGAGCCACAGCCTCACTGTTTCTATAGCAACTAAAAGAAGTCTGTGGGAAAAAAAAAAAAACAACAAAATGACTTTAATAAGGCATAAGGTATGGAAGTCTAGAGTCAATTTATTTGAAGGAAATATATTTCCTTCAGCTGAACACCACTTTGTTCTACATTGCTGTAGCTATTCTACAGGAATACACGTTTCTTGAAGCAGTATAAAAGTACAGTATTTCAGAGGATTGCTTCCCTATGCAATCAGGAATGTACTTTGACTTTATCAGTTGTAAGTACATAGAAAGTAATTAGTAGAGTATGTTTTTGGAGGCAGGATGCATCAAGCATCACATTCTGCATGCAATGCATCCCGCCACTCATTGCATGCCAGGGACGTGCGGTAAGGTCAATGGCTGGGGAGGAATTGGCTAGAACAATGTCACGAGGGGTACACATCGTGTAGTAGGCACCCAGCTTTACACTGAAGGTCCCAGTACCTGCATAGTGAAGAGGTGCCAGCTACTGGTGTCTGCAGGGAAATGCCCTAACCTCTTGCACAGTAATTTACAAGCCCCCAGACAGTGTCCTGTTGTCCACAGCAGACCCTCCTCACGTTTTTCTCCATTGTGTATTTTCTGTCTGCATATTCCATTTCCTGCCCTCCTCAGTGCTGCTGCTGCTTAGCTCCGATGGTTAGGTCGTCGATATCTGAGTACTTCCTGGACTGGTCACCTGATCATCAGAGGTGTCCATCAGAGCTTAAGGCATGCCCCCTCACAGTGAGGCATGCTTCCATTAGTTCTTTTTCTCAGTGTTTTATTGGCTGCTTTGTGGTCCAGCCCCCAGCTCCAGGCAGTGTCTGTGCTATCAGAAGTGAGGCTGAGCTCTTACTGCCTCATCTCTCATCTCTCCCTGTATTTCCAGGGAGTGCTGCAATTTTGTTGAGTTTTGCCTATACAAATTATCAGAATAATACAAAGAAAATATTTCTAAGTTATAAATATCTTCTTTGTATTATTCTAATAATTTTTATAGTCAAAACTCTGCAATCTGACAGGGAGTATGACAGGGTAGGCTCTGCCTCCCCTGCCAAACCTGACCGCACGTCCATGCCGGCATTAAAACAATGCAGCCGAGGCCATGTCTGAGTGCCACTCAGAATAAACCCTTCAATGCAATATTGCCTTTCTGTTCTACCTGTCCTTGTAGATCTGCCCATCTGCCTTATTAATACTTCTTGTGTACCACTATTTTTTATCATAGTGGGCCTGATTCAGCTTGGATTGCAGTTTCTAATACGCATGCAATTGGCAGATTGTTGTATTCTGCACATGCATCGCAGTGCATGTGCACGAACCAGCCTCTGCGATCGGAACTGCAAACACAGTGGCTACACAGACCCGTCGCAGAGTGATTGACAGGAAGTGCCTTTCGTGGGTGGTAACGGGGGGGTGGTTAGCCAAACGCAGGCATGCCAGGGTATATGAACGCAGTTGCAGGGGTGTGCTTAATTTATCCACTGCAATCCCTGAGGTCTCATAGCTAGTAAGGTCAGGACTTGTGCAAGTGTGCGTATGGGTCCGATGGTACTCGATTGTACTGATGATTTCACTATTCTGCTAAGTATTACGGATGCGCGTATGGTAAAGTGGGTGTCCTTATGTGCTGAGATTGCATTGCAATCACAGTGGTTTGGCTTGATATCGTAGTTGAACTGCATGTGTATGCAGGATTGCAATCCAAGATGAATCAGGCTCTGTATCCATTTTATTTTGTTTATTGTGCTATGACAGGACGGATAACTAAAATTATTTTAGAATGTATGTCTAACACCAGGCTATTTTGATAAAGATAATATGTATTTTAACTTCCTGTCTGATAATGTGTTCCCCTTTACTGTACCAAATAATTTAACTTCTTGTCTGATAATGTGTTCCCCTTTACTGTACCAAATAATTTCACTGTACATTCATATATCTAAAAACAAAAACAGTATAATGTATCAAAAGTCTAGTACATTTGGTATATCTTATATATAAAATTCATTGGTCTGTTTGTCTGTCTGATTATTAATTCAGACACCACTACACGAAATCAATGCAATATGATCCAGTTTGAATCCTGGCCAGGATTTAGGTGTGTTAGGGTCCCTGTTGGACCTCCTGTTGTACTCTGGGCAGAACTTTGACCCGGGAAGCCTGTTCTCAGCCTTCCACTGGATGGATTTGGATGAAAACTTCATAGAGTGGTAACATTGGACACCACAAGACTTACTAGGGGCTTGAGGTCCTGGTCGGACCTCCTGTTGGTCTACGCTGGGCAGAACTTTGACCTGAGGAGCCTGTTCTGGGCTGTCCACTGGATGGATTTGGATGAAAACTTCACAGTGGGGTGGCAATTGATCTGGGATGCCTAACTTAATAACTTCAAGATTAGGTCCTGGTGAAACCTTCTGTTGGTGTGTGCTGGGCAGAACTTTGACCCGAGGAGCCTGTTCTGAGCCTTCCAGTGGATGGATTTGGATGAAAACTTCACAGAGGGGTGGCATTTGGTCTGGGATGCCTAACTTAATAACTTGATTCATTTAAACCCGGGCAATGCTGGGTGCTTCAGCTAGTGTACAATATAATGCAGGTACAGTTCAGCTTATTGTGTAAAATATAGCCATGGTAGTGAGACGACTCACTCACAGGATTTGCAATATCACTTGCTGAACTTTTATTCTAGGTTGTCAGGATGATCAAAAAGACAGCAAGGTACTGTATGCAGAATACAGCAGTGTGTTTTATAGAAATTCAAAGTACCTGTGATACTGTCACTGTCTATACACTAGTCACTTACCTAGTCTCTGGCCAACTAGTTCAGCAATGACCACCACACCCAAAACAAGCAAAACTCCTCCCCAAGAACTAATTAACCCGAGCAGAAACCAATTTCATCCATGTATTGTGTTAAATAATTCTGTTTGGTGCACTTTGTTCACTTGGATATATATATATAAGCCATATGGCTCCAGCCCACACAGAAATAATAGAGGTGTGACAAAAATAAATAATATTGTTTGTATAATTGATGCGCTTTTTCACTTGCATATATATATATATGCCCTGTGGCTCCATGCAGGATTAGAGCTGTGACATAATAAACAAATGTAATTGTCTGTACTGTTTGTTGTGATTTGTTTATGTGCATATATAAGCCATGCAGTGATCTGCAGATTAAAAAATGGATAACATTCCGTTTAGAGGAGAACAACCAAATACTGTCACTACAGCTGCTGCCAGCAGTAATTATGATGACGCTAGTCCTTCAACATCATCTAGTAAAGCCAATACTCAAGGGCATAGAGGGTCTAAGTCAGGGGATCTAAAATAAAAAACGAATATATACTGCTAAAGAAAAAAACTCATCTAATAAAGGGAAAGTGTGGTGCAGAAAAACATAAAATTGGCAACATGCCATTCACAACATGCAGTGGCATGGAAAGATTGAGACCTTGGTCTTTATTTATGTGTGGTGGTTCCCGAAGTGTCTGTAAGGCATCTTCCTCTACCTCTCATGATGATGCAAGACCTTATCATTGAGGTTGTAGAAGAGGTGTAACAAAATGAAAACCACTAAGGCAGTAGAACAAACTGTGCGTTCAGAAACATAAATGTCACAAATCACTGAGGAGAGTCTAAGTGTATCCACAAGTGAAATGTGTGAGCCAGACCTTTCTGATACTATTGTATTCACAGAGAAGCCACCTTCCACCATTTCTGCACCCTCTGCAAATGTGGGGATGAGCAGCAGAAGTATAGCCAATGACATAGAAATTGAGGATGCCACCAAGGAAGTGCAAGAGGATGAGGGGGATATTTGTGTGGCCAAAACCTTCATCCTCAAAATCCACAGCAATGATTGGATGTAGTCCTGCAACCAATTTGTCAAGGCTACCTGACTCCTCCGTTATCCAGGATTCCTTAGAAGAATCATTGAGTGTTAGGCCTGCTGTTGCTGCTGGGGATGGATCTTCATCCCAGAAGGGGACCAAGCAGAATTGTATTTAAAAAAACTGACTGTGAAACAATCCTTTGCAAGTGGAAGCATATAGTACAGCTCTCACACAGTCGCACAGCAGATCACTGAAACCGTTATGGCTATGCTAGTATTAGATCTGCATTCAATATCTTCCATTAATGCAGTGGGTTTCACTCAGTCAATTGAGGTCCTGTATCCTCAGCACTAATTCCATCTTGGTTCCATTTTGTCCAAAAAGGCAGTTATTACATGTCTGTGACAGCCCACTTGGTAGCAGCAATATCTAACAAACAACACCAGCTCTTTCAGAGGCAGGCTACTCTGTGTATCATCACCTTCACTAAGAGTCATACTGCTGACAACCTCTTAGAAAAATGAGGGTATGTCATAGCAAAATGGCTTACCCCACTTGCACTCTCCTCAGGATTTGTGACTTCTGACATGCCACCAATATTGTGAGAGCATTACAGCTGGGTAAATTTCAACACGTTCCATGCTTTGCTCACAAAATCAACTTGGTGGTACAGGGTTTTCTTTTTAAATGACAAGGGCGTACAGGAGATGCTGTCTGTGGCCAAAAAATGTTTGGACATTTTCACCATTCATCCACAGCATGCAGGAGATTGTAGAAGCTGCAAGAACAGTTTATTTTGCCCTGCCAACAACTAAAGCAAGAGGTGTGTGCACAAACCTTTATATGCTTCAGCGGATGGATGAACAGCAAAAAGCCATCCACAATTTTACAACAAGCCATGACATTGGGAGAGGAAGGGGAGTGTTCCTTAGTACAGCACAGTGGATAACACTTTCTGTCTTATGCAAGGTGCTCAAAACCTTCATAGTAGCCACCTGTGAAGTGAGTTCAGACACTGCTAGCTTAAGTCAGGTGATTCCCCTAATTAGGCTTCTGAAAATCAGCTTGAGTAATTGAAGGAGAAGATTAAACAAAGCAATTCCACTAGGTATGTTGGACTTGCAGATCGTCCTTTTTTCACTCACCAGGATCCAAAGTTAGCCAATATCTTCAATTGGATCGCTACATTTTGGCGATTGTGCTTAATCCTAGGTTTACTGTAAGCCGTACATTGTGTCTCTCTTTACAATTGACCCAGATCTTGCAAAGAGCTGCTGGTGAGCAAGTTGGCAGCTCAAGTAGTACACGACACAAAAACATCTCCTCCTTCAGTTTCTCCGGCAGCTGCCAGGAAAAAACTCAGCTTTCCCAAAAGACCTAGTGGTGATGCAGAAGAATCAACACAACATTGTGATATCTGGTTGGGTATAAAAGTATTGCTAAAAATTAGTTACATCGCTACTGTGACTCCATTTTATAGTGTCACCATCCAAGGAATGGTGGAGATTATTTTCATGATACTGTATACATAGGCATATCACAGAATCCCTTGGCCTACTGGAAAGACAAAAAGGCAATTTGGAGGCCTTTTTTACAGACTGGCTTTGCATTACCTTAGCTGCCCACCCTCCAGTGTGAACGAGTTTTCAGCACAGCCAGGAACCTTATCAGCGATCAGCGTAGGAGGCTGCTTCCTCAAAATGTGGAAAAGATGAAGTTCATCAAAATGAACTGGAAATTCCGTGAGGAAGACCTTTACCACCAATTACCTGTAATGGTGGATTCTAGCAGGGATTAATTAAAATTGTGGGAGGATGATGCACACACTGATGAGGGTGAGGAATCAGATGAGTAGAATGACCTCTTCCAGTTCCAATTGTAGAGAGGATTAACAACAATACTGTTAGTTGCCTTATGACCATTGGTAGCTTGTTTTGTGGAGGCCCAAACAAACCAATCAATTCAGCCACAAGTGGCAGTCCCTGTCGCTGAGGTTATTGGTTTATTAAACTGTGCATGTCCTGTTTAACATATACAACATAAGGGTGGATGGAAGGGCCCAAGGACAATTCCAACTTGCACCTCTTTTTTTGCATTATGCGCTGTTCGGGGCATTGCTGACAGACAATTTTATAGTTTATTAAACTGCCATCCTATCTGCCACTGCTGTGTGGCAATGTTTCACAGATGTCTTATATTTTTTTTAACTGCCGTGCTTTTGTGCTGCTGCTCTGATGCTTCCATTTTTCGTTTTTTTCGTTTTTTACTGTATTTATTTCAACGAAAATCACAAATAGATATAATTGTAAAATGCTCTTATGCCTTTTTCAACCTTGATATGTAGATACCAATCTGGTTGCCTTTTTGCTTAAACTTTCATTCATGTGTAACAACAGATGGGCTTGACTTTCCTTGATCATAACAGCCATGTGTGGTCAGATGCAACTCAAGCACCTAATGGAAAGGATATTTTGTAAGGGTATCTGGAGATATTCTCCTCCTTCCCCTCCTAGCCTTCCCATATGTAATTCAAGAAGCACTATGAAGAGATGTTTAGTACCAGACTTTAATAATACCTCTGCCCCCTTCCTGTTCAGAGCTTTCATTTTGTTTGCTGCCACATCAATAATGGGTGTTTAATTTTTTATGACCAGATTGGTATGAACTCAATCACTTATAGATACCTTTATGGGAGTCTTCCTTTGTAACACAGAGTGAGTATGGTACGAATATCATTTTAAGACTGGACATATTGTGAGAAAGATTTGTTTTGCCCGGAACATACTACACTATTAGCATCCCCTTTCCTGTATTCTTCTTTTCATCCTTTCCTGAGTATTCCGATTCAGAAAATTGACAATTAGGAGAAGGTCCGAAGATTGAAATGGGTTTCTTCATTCCATCATCTATGGACCGAGACATTGTTCCATAAATACTAAGATTTGTCTTGGGCACAGGGTCTACTATCCTGGTCTTTTTGATTTTTTATAACTGTCCTTTTGGTTTTACATTTTGGATGTAAAGTTTTCTATTGCATGATTTTTTGGAAAGATTATCTCCTTACTCACATGTGGTAGAAAGAGCACAGTAGGAGTTGGTTGTTTTTTCTGTTAACCTTCATGGGTGGTCGATGACCCATCTTTAACCTCCTCACCTGCAACCTTTGAAAGTCCTCTAGAGTTCCTTGTATCCATTTGCCAGCCTCTGTAACAGACCTAGAGGGCTATACATAAATGCCCACATTGCTTGCTTGGCTATGTCCAGATGTCGATGTACAGTCAGTTTGCCTCCTGGCCTCAATTATTTGATCAATGTGGCATCGCCACAATTTTTCTCCCACTTCAATCACGTACATCAGAGGGCAGGATTTGGAAGAAACTATTCACGGTTACCATTTATCTCCTCTGTAATCACAGACAAGCACTTCTTGACCAATGTCGAAGGTCCGAGTAGATTTCTGATAAACAATTTGAAATGGTTTGTCATGTACCTTTTATCTCACAATCAGTTTTATCAAGCCCCAATAAGACCGCAAGTTCCATTGCATAAAGAACACAGCAGGTGGCAGACTGGTAATGGAGTGCTCAGTTCTACGATATATAAACAGGAAGTTGTCAATCTGGTGTTGCAAAGGCAGATGTTCATGTGCATGGACTTGATAGCTTTTTTGAATGTTTGTACAAATCTCTCAGCCAAACCATTAGTGGCTTGATGGTGTGGAGCCGATGAAAAATGTTTAATGCCATCATCTCGCATGAACTTTTTGATTTCTGTGGACACAAATTGTGACCCATTGTCACTACATACTTGCTCCAGTATACCATTTCTGGCAAAGATCGTTCGCAGAACAGCAATTGCTTTCTCAGATGTTGTGGATTTTTATTACCTCTGACCATTTTGAACGAGCATCCATTGCAATAAGAAACATACAATCCATGAATGGACCAGCAAAGTCAAAATTTACGTGCTGTCATGGAGATGATTTCCAGGGGCTTAACGGGGCTAAGGGCAGTGAATTCTTAATTCATTGGCATTCCTTTAAATCCTTTTGTCAATGTTTTGATTTTACCATCGATTCCTGGCCACCACATTTAGTTTCAAGCCAAGACTCCTCATTTTCACTGTGACAAGGTGACCCTCACGTAAATTTTCCAAAACTCTGTTTCGCAGTTTAGGTGGTATTATCACTCTAGTCTGGACCCACACAATAGAGTTCCTTGATAGACAGAAGTTTATCTCTCCTGGCCAAAAATCCATAATATTGAGCATTGCCATGTTTTGGCCAACCTTTGAGAGTCCATTACTTTAGATAGCACCAGGTCTTTCCTTGTTTCCTGATTGATCATGTCAATGGCAACAGGTAGCTGTTCTATTAACATATTGTGATACACTTCCAGTGGGTCTCTACCATTGTCCTCCTCACTTTGAGGCAAGGGGGGATGCGATAGACCATCAGCATTGCCATGCAGTTTTGTTCCTTTAACCTCAATGTTCTATGTGTGTACACCCAGGAATAATGACCCTCTGAAGACGAGCAGCAGTCATGGCTGGGACCCCCTGTTGGGGGTTAAAAAACGATAGCAATGGTTGATTAGTTTTTAATGTAAACCTTTGTCCATACAAATATTGGTGACATTTCTTTAATCCCCATTCTAGACTTAAGGCCTCTCGATCAATTAATTCATAATTCTTCTGTGCTACTGTCAAGGACCTTGAAGCAAACATTATTGGTTTCTCACTTCCATCTCTCATTTTATGTGACAACTTTGCTCCAATGCCATATGGTAAGACATCAGATGCCAGTCTGATGGGCAGTTTGGATCAAAATGAGTAAGGACTTTATCAGATCTAATCAATCTTTTTGTTTCTAAGAATGCTTTCTCACATTCTTTGGTCCATTTCCAATGTGCATTTTTCTGTAGTAAGGCATTTAGTGTGTGTAGTACTGTGGAGATGTCTAGTAAGAACTTGTGATAATAATTCACTAGGCCCAAGTAAGATCTTAGTTGTAACACAGACTGGGGCCGGGGTGCTTGCAGTACTGTCTCAATTTTATCAATCAACTTGTGCAGGCTCTCTTCACGATTATCAACTGTAAAAACAGAATATAGGAATCAAATATAGAAATACAATCATATAAAACCTTCAGGGTAAAAACTAGAGATGTGCGGTTCAGTTCTCCAGAAATCCGAATCCTCCCAAATTTTGTTAATCTGGGTAAATCCGAGTCGCAGTTCTAATCTCCTGTTGAGATCCAGGTTTATCCGGGTCACAGTTATGATCTCTTTGCAGTTGGGAATTTGGATTTTAAATCCAAATTTCAGGTTTTGGATTGCATAAATTACATGATTATAGCTGTTTTTAAAACTTTTTATCTATTTTTTATAGAAAAAATCCAGATCCAAAACCAAAACACTTGAGTGTGGTTGGCAAAACCAAATCCAGATCCAAAACCTTGAAGCAGATACAGATCCAAAACCAAAACCAAAACACGGGGGTTGGCGCACATTCCTAGTAAAAACATACACATAACAACCCACTCCACTATAAAATGGATAAAATGTAAAGAAATGTATTTGTAAAAGTATAAGATCTTACCCTTTATACAAAAGAGAGAAAAAAACGTTCCAGCATCAAATACAGGTGGTGTACATAAAATACACTAATATATGGCAATAAATAGAGTTCATACCATAGGTATAACTATAAACAGAGAGTCCTTTGATACCTTGACCTTGATAGGACTTCCAGACGTGTATCAAGGGGATGACGGTAAAGGGCCCCAATGCTTAGTTAGATGTGCTTCTTTGCTACATACAGCTCCAGCCAATGCGATTCGACCCTTTCACTGGGTCTTTTCAAGGCATGTGTAGTAGGTTACAGGAGAGGGTTTATATACCCTCATGTGCATTCATTTCCTGTATGAATCCTAAGGACAGGAAGTAGTGGATATGGTTGATTTACATCTTTTAAAGTACTTTTTAAATTGTATAGGGATAAAGCTACTAATAGTGGGTCTCTCTGGTTTAAAAAAACATCTATTGAATCTCTTTTTATGGGGTAGAAAGTTGTAAATCAAGTTTGAATTCCGCTGGACAATGCCACACCAGAAGTGACACCACCAATTTGAAACCACCAAAGAGCTCAACTGGGGCAAGGACTGATGTGAATGAGTAATGTTCTTTGTAAATGCCTCTCCTCCTCCCTCACAAATTTGCTTTGGAAAACAAAACTTTATTAAATTTACTACAAATCAACCTTTACTTTCCCTGCCTTCAACTACATACATACTCCATCTCCCTTTGGCCTCTGACCTAGTTCTTGATTAATGAAAACATTTTTGGGATCTTTCTGTGGGTTCGTATAGTTTATATAAAGTGTTGGGGTTTGTAAGAGAAAGAATAGTGAGAGATGTGAGAGAGGGAGGTTATTATGATCTTTTATTTCTTAGGTTCCACAAAATTTCCACAGTACAATACAGGGTATATACAAAACAAAACAGAAAAACATGACAGATCAAAGGTACAATAAATGTAAAATGACATGTCATTGGACAATACAGGGCCAAAAAACATACTAGCTAAGTTTGGGCATGGAATAGAGAATGAGGGTTAAGGACTCATTGTTTCTTGACAAGCAAGTGTACATGAGTCATTGGAAGAGGAAGTCATATCAGCACTAAATGAACATGCAGCCATCAAAGGGCTAGCAGTCAGGGTCACTGAAAGGGATAAAAAGACAAAGTTTATTGGAAGCAAGGATAGTGCTGGGAAGGAACATGAGAAAGGAGCACTCTACCCATAAAAGCTAAAATGCTAATGGAAGGGGAGATCAGTTGGAAGGTGAACTGGTGAGAAGTGAAGAACAAGAAAGAGAGAAGGCTAACAATTTAGGATGAAGGCTGTTAGACTTTGATGAAAAGATGAGTTTTTAGTGAACATTTGAAACTGGTTAGATTGGGAGAATGTCTGACTTGGAGAGAGAGAGAGATTCAATGAAGGGGCAACACAGGAAAATCTTGGAGTAAGTGGAGGTAACCAGGGTGGACTGGAAGTGGCAATCAGTGGAAGAGTAGAGGGAAAAAAACAAGAGGCCAAACATGTATTTCTACCACGTATAGTAAATATATACAAATAAGAAGATTAGCTGCAATTGGTTAAAAATACTATAGGCTAGTTTAAGGACTCAATTTAATCCCTTTAATGGCTGTCATGTGGCGAGCCAGCATCCTGTTAGTATTATACCAGTTACCTAGCAGGATCCACAGTAAGAGGTCCGATATATTTTTGCACTAATATCTCTATTTTATAGTTTCAGAATTTAAACAGAACCAATATAAAATAAAGTGTTGCCCTGGGCTAGAACAGATATCAATGAAATACAGAGTGCACTCATCAGTCACTATTGATATCATGAAAATACACATGATTATATACAAAGATTAGTTTAATGACCATCATGCAGACTTTTATTGGCAATGGTTCTGAATAGGGGTGTATATATTGAGGCAATGTGGTGCAGCTGTCTAAGGCAGCAGGTTTTGTGGGTAGGCCAGTAATGTGAATACAATTAATTAAACAAATATTATTTTTTTTAAATCTAATTTCACCTTTTTGGTGAAACTAATACAAATGTCATGATTTCATTTGCAGTCTCATATAGCAGAATGGCTAAGCTAATAACTCATACAGTATTGCTTTAATCTGACCCCCTGTACATACATAGATATAGTAGGAAAACACCAGTGATAACTATTTGAGAAAGCCACAATCATGTTCACTGTTTTAATGTTAAATAATTCAGCCTCTGTAACTCTGTATAGTGTGAAATGGAAACTTTAACGACGTGACAACATCTGATGCTGCTGATACAAAAACTAATTTCTGCATGTCGAAATTAAAATGACCCTTGCCACTTGCCATAATAAAGAAACACTTTTCAGAGTAAGATGCAAGCCTTTTATTAAAACCTACATAGATATCACACTACTGTATGACAGGTTTTGTTGTCAAATTAATACAAAGGGGAATATGTGGAGTAGACTGAGCAGGAAAATACCAAATGAAGTGAAATCTTATTTTTTTGCACTTAATACTACAATTCCTTGGGGATAAACTTTCATAAAAACGATTTCCATTAAGTCATTTCAAGGTAACAGAAATGTTATTACTGTGACAGAAGGAACTTCAAAGTTTTGGAATTTAATACATCCTTTTTTATATTATCAGAAGGCATCCCGCTGATACAAGTAAAAAAAATTATTTCAGGCTTTGAAAAAAGCCTTTTGTTTTATAATAAAAGCGAATCTTGTACCTGCAGACTGAGGCTAATTTGCAAATGAAAACACACTGTTGTGTTCCAACCTTTTCACTCAATATACACGACTCCTGAGCAGATTGTCTTGGATAAAACAAAAAGTCATACAGGATATGCAACAGTCGAGATCTCTGCTACAGTTCTAGTTTGATTTATTTCTTAATGTTTTGTACAAAATACAAGGATGATGGGTAGAATGTTAGAGAAGCAGATTCTGCTTGTTTAAGAACAGTGGGACATCATTGCAATGGTGACTGTCTTTGTCAGTATTTTTCCATTCCTATATACTGTAGTATTAAGGGTCTAAACCTTGGAAACATATACGTTAAAAAAAACAGCTCAAATCAAAGCTAAGTTAAAAAAAAGGACCAATCAAAAGCATCTATATATATGTAAAAGGCTAATGCTGCTCCTTACCTCTATAGGGGAATTGAAGTGTGTTGAGTGGCTGCGGCCACTAGATGGTGCAATCCAATTGTCGCCCGGTTCAGGCGCACACAGCGGCTGGAGCTATCATTTCTACTGAGAAATGACCGAAAGTGACCCAAATGTATCATTATTAGAGATGAGTAGGTCCGGTTCTCCAAGAACCGGACCCACCCGAACATTGCAATTCCGAGTCGGATCCAAGTCCGGCTCAGATTTTCCCGCCTGACATGGATCCGAAAACAATGCAAAATGTCATCCTCCCGCTGTCAGATTCTCACGGGTTTTGGATTCTATAAAGGTCCTAGATATCGCGCCATTTTCACTACGGCTGTGGAGAGTGTAAAGAACAGACATGCTCTGTTCTTCTCTGTTGTTCAAGGGTGCAGCATTGTCAGGCTGGGGCCGCAGTACATAAAGTGGGGGGTGCTGCTGTGACACTGTTGTCCTGTCAATCAAGGGACTCTGTTCTTCTCTATTGTTCAAGGGTGCAGTGTTGTCAGGCTGGAGCTGCAGTCAGGGCTGCCATCAGAGATTGTGGGGCCCGGGACTGGCAAAACAGGCAGGGCCCCCCCACAACCCCCGCTACCTTATTCTCAAAAATAACTAGACAAAAAATGTGAGGGACCCCACCACCGGTCCAGCAAAATAAAACGCTCGCTTTCTGGTGCACTCTTTTATATGAATTATGAAAAAAAAACTAAAACATAACCTTTATTGTGATGAATAAAATAAATGTCACCCTCAAAATGTGATACACTACATAATATATACATATAACAATATTACATATAAAATCATGGATAATATCCCTTAAATAATACTCACGGCTCCTACGACAGATATTGTACACCACATTGTATAGTTCAAATTACCAGTAACCCTAAGTTTGGTGTATTATTCGTGTCGGTACTAATATATGAGCATCGTGAAAATATCTAAAATCCACATACTAAAATTCCTATTATTATTGTCAGGAGACCCTGAATACTTTTAATCCCTCCTATCATGGTTTGTGCCTTTTTGGTAAATTCCTGGAAGTTCCAGCATATAGGGCTCAATTGAATTCAACGCAAATTGAATAGCGCTGGGAATGAGCTCCTGCAGCTATTCAATTCAGCGCTCTGCTAAGCCCGACTAAGGATTTCTTCTCACAGAAATTCGATAAAAGTCCAGGCGCGATGCTGTTTTCTGCCCTTAGCGTGGCGGAAACAGCATTGTGCCAGGAAGTTTAGTCGGAGAATGCCCGTTCTCACGACTAAACACCCTGTTTAAGGCGTGAGGGGTGGGAGAACGGGCATTCCCCGAAGTAACTGCGCGCAGAGTTGAATAGCTACGGGAGCTCCTTCCCGACGTTATTCAATTTGCTTTGAATTGAATCGAGCCTATAGTGTGTCTCCTGTTTTTATGTATGTGGGAGAAGTGCAGCTGAGCTACTCTTCACACTCCGCACATCTAGTTCAAAATCAACAGTACATATAATATAATCCGTAGTCAACTGGTAAGGAAAATATAACATTTAAAAAAAATATACATAAACTTTCTGCAGATATCCTACCTTTGGATATATGATGTATCTGCAGGTTTTAGCAATATAACCAACCAGTTATTCTTAATATTTTTTTCAGAATACTATATATATTCCAGCAAATTAAATTAAAAATAGCCTGGCAGCATGGGGAGAATTTCATGGAGCACCAGGAGCAGGGACAGCCTGAAATCAATACTGAATCAATAGCCTGGGTCTGGGACTCTGGAAGAAAAGACAAATAGTAAGTGAGTGAGAGATACACTTAACTTACCTCGCTTGCTTGCTTGCTAGTTCGCTTCTTCCTTCTTCTGTCTGTCAGTCTGCTTCTGGCAACTCCTCACATCACCCGGCCGCCGCCGGCTCCTCTGTCATTCAGCAGTGCGGTGTGACGTCATGATGTCACGACGCGCTGGCTTCTGTGGTCTAATAAAAAAAAATTTACTGAGGGAACGCCGTTCCTGACCAATGCTATAGCCAGGAGGCTGAGCGGGAGGGCGGCTGTGTGAAATGTGACTCACGAGTCACTTACTCTATTGTGCGGCGGCGGGGCCCAGCCGGGGAGACAGTAGTGGGCACGGGCAGACACAGTGCGCTTGTGGCAGCGGGGCCCCCGCCGGGCCAGTCACTGGCCTGTCAGTTGCATCTGTATTTCACCGTGAGCCAGGGGGGTGGTAGCGGGCGGGCCCCATAAAGTCCCGGCAGTCCCCCCCTGATGGTGGCCCTGGCTGCAGTACATAAAGTGGGAGTGCTGCTGTGTCACTGTTGACCTGTCAATCAAGGGGCTAGGGCTGTAGTTCATAATGGAATGCTGTGTCGTCCAGGGGTGCTCTTCCCCAATGTAGAAAAAATTAAATTAAAATTGATAATTATCATTTCACAAAAAATAAAAATAAAAATATTTTTTATTTATTTATTTTTGTGTGTGTGCTAGCTACGCTATTATTGTTCGGTGACACTGCCCGCCAGACCACAGTTCATCATCCACATATTTGTGACTCTGCAGGTGGTCCATCCGCACTCCGCAGGGGTGCTTTGTTGTACATAAATGGGTGCTGGGTTGTTCATCAAGGGGCTGCTGCCATTTCCAGGGGTGCTCTTCCCCAGTGTAAAAAAAAAATATTGTTTGGTGACACTGCCAGCCAGACCACAGTTTATCAATGATGTATTTGTGACTCTGCAGGTGGTCCGCCCGCACTCTGCAGGGGTGCTTTATTGTGAATAAAGGGGTGCTGTGTTGTACATCAAGGGGCTGCTGCCTCGTCCAGGGGTGCTCTTCCCCAGTGTAAAAAAATATTGTTCGGTGACACTGCCGACCAGACCGCAGTTTGTCATCCACATATTTGTGACTCTGCAGGTTGTCTGTCCGCACTCCACAGGGGTGCTTTGTTGTTCATAAAGGGGTGCTGTGTTGTTCAGCAAGGGGCTGCTGCCATGTGCTCTTCCCCAGTGTAAAAAAAATATTGTTTGGTGACACTGCCAGCCAGACCACAGTTTATCAACGATGTATTTGTGACTCTGCAGGTGGCCCATCCGCACCCCGCAGGGGTGGTTTTTGTCCATAAATGGGTGCTGTGTTGTTCATCAAACAGCTGCTGCCTCATCCAGGTGTGCTCTTCCCCAGTTTAAAAAAATAAAAGTTAAATAAAATTAGCATTCCACAAAAAATAAAAAAAGATCCTTTATTTAATTTTTTTCTGTGTGTGCTAGCTACGCTATTATTGTTTGGTGACACTGCTGGCCAGACCGCAGTTTATCATCCACGTATTATGACACTATAAGACGTAGTGCAGTGTGTTATTCTTATACATAAAAAATATTGTGACACTGTAAGTTGCAGCGCAGTGTGTTTTCTTTCCTTCTTATTCATAAAAAAATATTGTGACACTGTAAGTGTTAGCAAAGTGTTTATTCTTTTCTTATTAATGTACTTGTGACACTGGTAAGTGGTAGCGCAGTGTTTTACTCAAAAAATATTGTGACACTATAAGTGGTAGCGCAGTGTGTTATTCTTTTCTTATTCATTAAAAATATTGTGACACTCTTAAGTGGTAGCACAGTGTTTACGCATAAAAAAAATTGTGTCACTGTAAGTGGTAGCACAGTGTGTTATTCTTTTCTTATTCATAAAAAATATTGTTACACTAAGTGGTAGTGCAGTGTTTTACTCATAAAATATCTTGTGACACTGTAAGTTGTAGTGCAGTGTGTTATTCTTTTATTATTCATAAAAAATCTTGTGACACTGTAAGTCCTAGCACAGTGTTTTACTCAAAAAAAATCTTGTAACACTTTCGGGCCCATTTATCAAATTATATTTGAGGTATAATCCCTGAAAACACCAGTTTTCGGGGGTTTACCTCATATATTAAGTATCTCCCGTATGTAAATAAGAATTTACCGCTGGCAACCACAACCCCCATAGGTTTCTATAGGGGATGCGATGCTGCCGAATTTACCAATATCCAGAATGCAATGCACTCCTGATATTGGCAGCCTCAGCTAACACTATCTCAAAATAGCTTTAGCAGCTGTAGCCTATGGGCTACACCACGCATAATTAGCCGGTGGAGGTATCTGCCAGAACCCTCCATGGCTATGGCGACTGTGCATGTACAGTCCGCGGGACTGCACATGTGCAGCAGCCCCTGCACTAGCCAGCAGCTCTCCAGGCACATCGCAGGGATGGGCTCTTTTCGGAGCCCGTGTCCCTGCATGTCCCGGATGATACATCCAGCAGCTATGATCACATTTTGCAAGGCGGTACTGTCATGCCCTGATCGCATTGCAAAAGCGATCATTAATAAATGGGGGTGCAAAAGTGGTAGCGCAGTGTATTATTATTTTCTTATTAATAAAATATATTGTGACACTGTAAATGGTAGAGCAGTGTGTTATTCTTTTCTTATTCATAAAAAATATTGTGACACTGCAGGTCATTGATACCACAGTGTGGCAAGGAAAGGATAAGGCCTTGGCCTTTATTTATGACTGGTGGTTCTGCCAATGATGATGTAAGCCCTTCTCCCTGTAGACAAGTCAAAAAAATTAAAATCGTTAAAGCACAGGAACCAACTGTGTGCTCAGAAATTTCACAAATCCCTAGGAGAGTCTAAGTGTGTTGGCAGGTGGCATGTGTGAGCCTGACCTTTCCATAACTGTACTCAAAAAGGACCCTCCTTCCACCATTTGTGCGTCCTCTGCAAATGTGGGCATGAGCAGCACAAGTCAACATGCTAACATAGAAATCGAGGATGCTTCTGTGGAAGTGGACCAGGATGAGGAGGGTATTTGTAAAGATGACGCTAATAAGGATGTTGATGATGAGGATGTTGTTGATGAGGATGTTGTTTGTGTAAATCAGGCCCCAGTGGAAACAGCTGTTGCCCATGATAAAGAAAAGCCCATTGTCATGCCTAAGCATAAAACAAAAAAATCCACTTCTTATGTTTGGAATCATTTCTACCCAAATCCGGACAACAATTGTCAAGCCATCTGTACACATTGTTATTTCATCTACAACTCATCCATCCAATGTGTTTTCAAAATTCAGAATCATGATCGGAACAAGTCCTGCATCCAATTTGATAAGGCTAACTCAGTCCTCCCCTATTCTGGATCCTCAGAATATGCTTGAGGCATTATACCTGCTGCTGGGAGTGGATCTTCATCCCATAAGGGGACCATTAAGACTACTAGTAGTAGTTCAAAAAAACAATTGATTGTTAAACAATCCTTTGCAAGAGGAAGCAAGTATGACTGTAGTCACACAGTTGCACAGTGGCTCACTGACACCATAACATCTATGCAGGTAGTTGATGTGCATCCGATATCCGCCATTAGTGTAGTGGGTTTTAGACAGTTAATTAAGGTCCTGTGTCCCCGCTACCAAATCACATCTAGGTTCTACTTCACTAGAATTCCCAGCCTGTACAGTGACATTAAAAAATACTTAATTAGTGTCCTCCAAAATGCTGTTGTACCCATTGTCCACCTAACTACAGATATGTGGACAAATGGAACAGGGCAAATGCAAAATTACATGACTGTAATAGCCCACTGGGTGGGTGTACTGCCTTCAGCACCACCAACAGCAGCATCTAAGAAACAGCAGCTCATTCAAAGACTGGCTACTCTGTGTATTACCAGTTTCACTAAGAGGCATACTGCTGACAACCTCTTAGAAAAACTCAGGGAAGTCATTGCAAAATGGCTCACCCAGCTTGGACTCTTCTTGGGATTTGTGATTTCTGACAATGCCACTAATATTGTGAGAGCATTACAGCAACATGTCCCATGTTTTGCTCATACAATGAACTTAGTCGTGCAATTTAAAAAAAAAATATGACAGGGCCATGCAGGAGATGCTCTCTGTGGCCCGTAAAATTTTTGGACATTTTCGCCATTCAGCAGGTGCATGCAGAAGATTGCAGAACCTGCAAGAAATGTAGAATTTGCTCTGTCACCAGCTAAAGCAAGAGATAGTTACAAGGTGGAACTCCACCCTTTATATGCTTCAGCAGATGGAGGAACAGCAAAAAGCCATCCAAAGCTACATGATCTAGGAAATGGGAAGAGGTGTAGGAATGTACCTTACTCAAGCTTAGTGGAAAATACTTTGTTGTGAAAAGGGCTGAAACCCTTTGAAGTACTGTATTCACCTGTGAATTTATTTCAGACATTGCCAGCTTGAGTCAGGTAATTCCCCTAATTAGACTGTTGGAAAAGCAGCTTGAGAAGGAGGAGCTGACACAATGCAATTCTGCTAAGCATGTTGGACTTGTAGATCAAGTCCTTTATTCACTTCACCAGGATCCAAGGGTTGTCAGGATCTTACAATCGGATCAATACATTTTGGTGACAATGCTGGACCTTAGGTTTAAGTCATATGTCATGTCTTTCTTCCCAGCAGACTCCGATCTGAAGAGAAATGCAAAGACCTGTTGGTAAGGGAATTGTCAGCTCAAGCGGCACTTGATGCAGCGATGGTTCCTCCTTCAGTTTCTCCAGCAAGTTTGGCTGCCAGGAATAAACTAAACTTTCCCAAAAAAAGACCACTGGTGATGCAGATGAGTCAACACAATCAAGTTTTGACATCTAGTCAGGTCTAAAGAATTGCCTACAATTAATGAGACATCTACCATGACTCCATCTGATATGGTCACATTCAAAATATGCATGTCAGGCAGTCCATTTCACTACTGGAAGGAAAAAAAGCTATTTGGAGGCCCTTGCATAAACTGGCTTTGCTTTACTTGAGCTGCCCATCCTCCAGTATGTACTCAGAAAGAAAGAGTTTTCAGCACAGCCGGGAACCTTGTCAGCGATCGGTATAGGAGGCTATTTGCTGAAAATTTGGAAAAAATTATGTTCATCAAAATGAACTACAAATTTCATAAGGAAGACCTTTACCGCAATTTACATCCAAAAATTACAAAGGCACCTCAGGCTGTATTTATGGATTCCATTGGGGACGAAATATTATTGTATGAATTTGACGTACACAGTGAAAAAGGTAAGGAATCGGATGATGATGGCAACAACATCTTGCTTCTGTAAAGTCAGTTTGTGCATGGAAAGACCATTGCCGGCAATGTCAGCTGCCCGTTGGTAGCTTGTTTTGTGGGGCCCAAATAAACCAATAGCTTCAGCCACAATTGGCAGTCCCTGTCGCTGAAGTGATTGGTTTTTTAAAATTTGAATGTCCTGTTTACTTTATACAACATAAGGGTGGGTGGAAGGGCCCAAGGACAATTCCATCTTGCACCTCTTTTCTTTGCATTATGTGCTGTTTGGGGCATTGCTGCCTGACATTTTTTATTTTATAGTTTATTAAACTGCCATCCTGTCTGCCACTGTAGTGCCACTCTGTGCCATGTTGGAAGCTGAATGCCACATGTTAGTGCTGCCCACTGCTGTCGCTTAGCTTATTCAGCCAGCAATCTCGATGCAACCATTTGGTCTAAAGTGAATGAAATCAATATTGTAGCTGTGAGGTGGTCAAAATTGACTTGAAATGATTGGAAATAAATGTTTTTGAGGTTAATAATACAATAGGAACAAAATCAGACCCAAATTATGTGAGTTAAGCTGTTTTTATGATTTTATTGAAATAATACAGATCCAAAACCAAAACCAAAACACGCAAAGGTAGTTTGTAAAACCAAATCCAGGTCCAAAACCATGAAGGAGATACAGATCCAAAACCAAAACACGGAGGTCAGCGCACATCAATAATCATTATAAAAAGCACCAGAGAAGCTTTAATAACAGTGGCGTGGAAAATGAAAAATGCATATATTTTTTTAAATAACAAACCCTGCATTATATAGCAAGTATGATCTAATGTAATAGTAAAAGTAGCAAAAATGTATTCTAAAATATGCCCAGAAAGTCATATAATAATAGACATGATCAATGAAGAAAATATCTACTTTAAGGTCAGTCCACAGTCAGCCAATCTGAAGCGTTTTGCTTGGTGTCACACTCTGTACCGGCTGCAGTACCTCTGGTCACCAGGGGTGCTGCTATATTTAGTTTTTGCCTTCCTTGTAGTTCCAAACATCTGCTGAAGTTCAGCCCTTTCAGCTTGTACTATAGCCTGTGATCTGTAGCTAACGCGTGTACCTGAGACACCACGATGAATGGTACCTGCCATGCATTGTTTAATACTTGCTCTTCAATGCAATCCATTGCCAGATCTTTTTGGTACATTCTGAGCTCCAGTGTGCCTGGACTTTCCATGTGGCCCCTGCTATATATTTGTTTGATTCCCCCATTGTTTGAACATTCTTCTAGATTTCCCTAAGACATTCATATACTCTGATCTGTGTAACAGTTCCTCGCCTGTTTTACCTCCTTAGCTTCCTTACTGGACTTTATTCTGCTCTTTGGATATCGACCAAATCAATGGATATATGCTCATTTCTCCTGTGCCAATATTTGCCAGTACTACTCCTGCTTTACATGGTAAATCTTGGTAAATAAAAAACACAAGCTTAATTATTGCCCATAGTTGCTCCAAGTTGTGTTTTCTAGACAACGTGGCATGCATAGTGCAAAATCTCACAGGATCAGAGACATTTTTTACTCTTTTTTAGCACTGCTATATCACCTGGACATCATCGCATTGTTTGACATCAGCACTGAAATGTTGCAGTAATTAGTAACATTCATACGTTCCAATTGTTTCATTCTGGGATCTTTATAGTGAATTGCATTACTTACTGCAAACTCTAACGATCAATGGCCCTCATTCAGAGCCGCACGCAAG
Organism: Taudactylus pleione; assembly: GCA_031769625.1. NCBI lineage: Eukaryota > Metazoa > Chordata > Amphibia > Anura > Myobatrachidae > Taudactylus > Taudactylus pleione. Next base: position 6,293,172 of record JAUIMM010000300.1, read on the forward strand.
CGGGCGCACGTACGTTAGGCGTACGTACAAAAATATTTAAATTCAATGGCTCGCTCGTATTTTCGTTCGCATCTAAAATTCCTCCCTAAACTCTGACGACCCCTCCTCTAACTAACGAGCGTACGAAATAGCGAGCGTACATCCCCGAAATGGCTTGAAAGGAACGCACGCACAAGTATAAACAGGAAGTGGCCTTGTCAGATGTCGATTACCTGCTCCTTTATTCTGCCTACCTCCATCAATCGTATCATGCCAATCAATGTATCAATTAGCTTAATTGTTTGTTTTTTTTCAACACAATGCAAGAAACTTTACTCTTGTCTGTGTTTGTGTTTACCCGCAGAATACGTACGGATGAAACATTCGCTTGTATTGTTTAAAAAACATGTGAACCACAATTAAACAATTGTACTATTGCTGTGTATCCCCGCATATTTCCCTGGGTTCATTTCTTTATTTAAATTTGCTTACGCATGTCACTGCATCAAGCCTATCCTAACTCTCCAGAGATTTCTGGCCCTGTCGAACACATGACTCATACACTAACCAATAAAATTGCTCCTGTTAATTTCCAAAATACATTAGCCAATCAGAAAATTTTTACACACTTTATCAAAAATGATTTTTAAGAAAAACACCATTGCCATCATGAGAGCCTCCGCATTCACCAGACGTGAGCTGCTGGTGCTTACGGAGGTAATGGATCGCCGGATCACCAGCCAGCCAGAACCCATGACCAACCGGCAGAAGCGCTCCGCGTATGCGGAGGTACGGTCCCGCCTGCGGTCCTTTGGATCACGCCGCAACATCGGGCAGCTGGAGCGCAGGTGGTCCGACCTGCAACGGCGAACGCCCCGCTTGCTGGCATGCTTTCGCATGCAGATCCTGGCAAGTAAGTGTTATGTATTGTGGTTTTAATGTTTGTGTTTGTGGGGCAAACTGCGTGTGCATGTTTTCATGTTTGTTCTATTTATTATTTGTACTCATATCTGCGTGTGCATGTTTTCCTGTCTGTTCTATTTATTATTTGTACTCATATCTGCGTCTGCATGTTTTCCTGTCTGTTCTATTTATTATTTGTACTCATATCTGCGTCTGCATGTTTTCCTGTCTGTTCTATTTAGTATTTGTACTCATATCTGCGTCTGCATGTTTTCCTGTCTGTTCTATTTATTATTTGTACTCATATCTGCGTCTGCATGTTTTCCTGTCTGTTCTATTTAGTATTTGTACTCATATCTGCGTCTGCATGTTTTCCTGTCTGTTCTATTTATTATTTGTACTCATATCTGCGTCTGCATGTTTTCCTGTCTGTTCTATTTATTATTTGTACTCATATCTGCGTCTGCATGTTTTCCTGTCTGTTCTATTTATTATTTGTACTCATATCTGCGTCTGCATGTTTTCCCTCTTTTTATGAATTTTTTATTCTACTGCTATTTTTATTTTATTTTTTTTGTTTGTTTGGCCGGATTTGTCCATAAACTAAACGCAATTTATTTGACATATTTTAGGGGGACAGCCAAGACTCCGCCGTCAACGTCGGCGTTCCCGCCCACTCTCCCCAACCCCCAGCCAACACTCCACCCCAAATATTTGCCCTATTCCCCACTCCTCCCCATCCTTCCCAGACCCTCTCCCGGAAATGTCGGGACTCCTTCCCCTCCGTCCCACTTCCCCCTCTCCTCCACCCACCCCTCTTCCAATTACCCCCTCCCCGGAGTCCAGCATAACTCCGCCCCATTCTTTGGGGAATGACGGATCCTCCGAGGAGGATCATGGAGGTTTTGCCGGAGCTCCCGATTTTTTTCCCGGTATGTTTTGTATTATTTTTTTTTAAAGCACAAACTGTTTGTATGTAATCATGTGTCGTGCCTTTCTTCGTGTTTTTGTGGCTTGACTTTTGTTGATTGTGAAGGTTTGCCTTTACCTCTTCCTGGTGATTTAAGCATACACATATCATACCTGTGGGAATTTGTACCTAGGCCTTGTATTTTTGCCAGCCCACACTTTTTATTTATGTTTTTGGGTTTAGGAGTGATTTGTTTTTTAATTAATGTTTTTCTGTGGAGTCCCTATTGTTGTATTAACCCACACACTTTTCTCACCCACAGAGGAACAGAGGCGTCGGCAAGAGGTGGCGGATGTTGTGGGGCAGATGCGCCACCATGTAATCGGCCTTCTGGTGGCCCTCGACCGGCTGTCTGGCCTCCTTCGGCATTAGTTTTTTTTTTTTTGTTGTATTTTCCCAATAAAATTTTAAAGACAAATATACGTTGTGGCTCATTTTTAAAAACCAAAACCAAGATAGTTTAGCCTGACATAAGTTCCTGCAAGGATTTCCCTTTTGTAAAAGTTAGATTGTGTTTTGTCTTTGTATGTCAAACAGACACCAGAAACACATAACAGTAACAATGTAATTTCCCTTTTTGGGTGTAGTGTCAATTTCAGATTTCTACATTTTCCAGGTTCCTACTTGGTGCGCAAGCTGCTTAGGCCAATCTTACAAATCCCAAGGTTGGGCCAGGCTTCCTTTTGGTGTGGATTGGAAAGCTGAAAACATATTTCAGTTTTGCTCATCTGGCGTCAGTACTGGTTTACCCCTTAGTCAAATGTAACTTGTGTTAACCTGGTTACACTTGCTGTTAACGTCCCAAAAAAGGAAGACCATTTCACTCTTCAAACATTTATTCACCACATAACAGAGAAAACAAAGTGGTCACTCCCAAAAAAAATACACAGTGATAAATTCAAATACAACACATACCAAGAAAAAAATAAATAAAAACACAAAATCAAGAACTGGTTGACGAAGGACCATGCCAACATGATTCCACAAACATGGCGTTGCGATATGGGTTCCAGAATATATGCCCAAAAGGACCAGATCCAGGTTTGGTAAGGGTAGCAGGAAGTAGTGAGCGTTGGAGTGCCAAAGATTATGTGAACAAACAGAAGATGGAGAGAAAAATAAAAATAAATTAGATGTTTGCCAAAAAAAAAAAACACATTAGGTATAAACACTGGAGTTTTGAACAAACTTACCTAAAAAATCTGGCCACCACATCATCGCGTATGGCCCCCCCACATACTGACCTTCGACCAACCTCGGGGGGGCCATCCTCAGGTAAGGCATCCTCTGGCTGCATTGGGACACCACTCCTTATGGCAATGTTGTGAAATATCCCACACAGGACCACAATTTTAGACACCATATCCGGCACATACATGAGCTCGCCACCAGAGCGGTGGAGGCATCTGAATCGGCCTTTTAAAAGGCCGATACAGCGCTCCACCACTTGCCTGGTGGCTGTAAGTGCGGAATTATACGCACTTTGTGGCCCTGGTGTGGGAGCCAAATAAGGAGTGAGCAGCCAGGACATGCAAGGGTATCCACTGTCTCCTGTGAACAAAAATAGACCACATCAGGAACACTGTGTATCAAGCTTAACATTGTTATGTACTAAAGGTCTCCACTTACCCAGAAGCCACGCATCACCAGCTTGTAGGTTGGTTAATTTCTGCCATATCCCTGATTGCCGGATGACGAAGGAGTCATGAGCACTTCCGGGTAATTTAGCATTCAGGGACAGGATCTGGAGGGAGGCATCACATACCACCATTACATTCAGGGAGTGATAGTGTTTCCTGTTTCTAAATATGGCCTCCAGCCGTGCTGGAGGCTGAAGTGGTATGTGAGTACCATCCACAACCCCTATGATGTGTGGGAAGCCAGCTATTTGGTAAAAATTGGCCTTGGCCACACTAAGGGCACCCATATCCAAAGGCATTTGAATAAAATGATGGAGGTGCTTGAAAAGTGCCTCCATCACTGCCCTCAGGATCCGGGAAAAGGAGGATTGGGAGATGCCCGCCACTATTCCGACCGTTGTTTGAAACGATCCTGAGGCACAGAAATGTAACACCGCCATAAATTGCGTCAGTGGTGGTATTGCTGTTGGACTGTCAATTTGCTGCTCAAGATCACTTTCTATTAATGAGAGAGTGTCTATGATGATTTTGGGAGGTAGACGGTAGCGTCTTAAAACCTCATCATCGGGCATTCCAAAAAGGGTGACACGTGTTCGAAATATCTGGGGCCTTGCATGCCTACGATGCCTACGCCTGGGACGAGTTTGAGGTTGGTCGTCTTCCGGGAGCAGGGCCAGAACAATTCGCCCCAGATCTATCTGAAATTCAAAGTTTACAATGTAAGGCTTTTGACCCACCCCAAAAGTAAGAAAAAACAACTTAGCTTTCTGATACCATCCATAGCTGCTTACATGCCGGGGTATTGTCATGATATGTATAAACTGTAAAAAAGGCAACAATGAGAAGTCAAAAATTTAAAGGGTTTTTTTTTAGGTAAAAAATTGTTGCAAGCCAACACAGAAAATAACGGAAAAACAAATTTGGCCATCGATGAAAACTACATTGCACACCGTACGTCAAATAGGGTTCAAATGGACCCAAAAAATGGAAAAGGGAAAAGCAAAACTGGATTATATGATGAATAAGCCGTCCAAAATGCGGTAAATTATTCGCAAATGCAAGTCACTACACCAACAGTCAAAAATGCGGTAAATTATTCGCAAATGCAAGTCAACACACCAACAGTCCAAAATGCGGTAAATTATTCGCAAATGCAAGTCACTACACCAACAGTCAAAAATGCGGTAATTCATTCGCAAATGCAAGACAAAAAATGGACTTACCCAACTCGAATATATAAGATGTCCTCAAAAAACTTCTTTGGGTCCGAAAACAAAAAAAAACTAAAAAATATGAAATGAGTGTTAAACAAATTAACTAACCACAAAACAGAAGAATACAACAATTGGCCACAAATTTGAATGCACAAAACTTACCAAATCAGGAAAGGATGTTGAAAAAATGAAAAAAATGCGAACGGAAAAACCAAAGAAATGTAGCAAAAACAAACAAAAAAACAACTCTCCAAAATCCTCCAAACGCAACCAACCAACCAAATCCAAACCACTTCACCGACAACACTCCAACAACCCCACCTCGAATCCACACACACCAAGCCATAAATAGTGTTTATTTTCCCGCACAAATTAAGGATGAATCATAGGGACGCACAATCAATGATGCGGCCGCAAACTAACGACGCATGTATAAATACGTCACGAAATCACATAGAATTTCTGGATGATTTCATGCTGGAAGCAGAGACATGGCTTCAAACCAGGGAAACAATGGTCAAAATTGCGGCGGTAAGGCCTTCATGCATTTTGTGTCAATGAGTATTTTAAAACATAATATTGTGCAAGTTGTGAAGTGGCTAAATCTGCATATTTACCCAAATAGGTGAGGAGGATGACATGGAAGAGACTGCTGGCCCCAGTCAACCCGCCAAAGCTGCAAAAAAAAAAAGGCAGCCACATTTCACAAGCAAGGAGATGGAGGTTTTGATCCAGAAGTGCGTTGACATCCTGCCCCAGGCAGCCAGGAATATGAGCCAAAGCCAGAAGTGGAGAATGTGGGAGGAGGTCGCCGTTGCTGTCAATAGGGTGGGTGATTATGTCCGTCTAGCCCGGGATGTCAAACGGCGGTAAGTAAACACTTTCCCATCCTATAAACAAACCCCATTGTTAAAAAAAGGATAATGGTTCCAAATTCATTCCACAGATGGGCAGACTTCAAATATCGTCTAAAGCAAAAACTTGCCGACAGGGCTAGGCATGCAAGGGGGACAGGTGGGGGTCCCACCCCTGTGTCATTGGAGTTGACAGACTTAGAAGAGATGGCACAGGGGTGTGTGCAGGCTGTGGAGGTGTTTGGCGTGTCCAACATGGATACGGACATGCCAGACTTTGCGGCTCCTCATGTTGGCCAAGGTAAGTCTTGTGATGTCACCATCTCAGAAATGCTATTGTGCCAATATGTAGATTCTAATGTGAGTCTTTTCTCCAATTTCCTAACAGAGACAGAGGCGGATGAGTCTGCTCCAGAGGGGAGCCTTGGCCGCAGAATTTCTGCTGACTCTGCAGGGGAGGAACCAGTACATCCGGCTGAGGACCCTGCAGAAGCCAGTCCAGGGCGTGCCCCCTCGCAGGCAGTGGGCCTCCTCACAGAACTCAATTTTAAATCGGATTGCCATACGGAGATTCTGCAGAGGATGGACGCCAGTCTGATACGGGTGGCTGAGGCCCTGGAGCAAAATGCTGCGGCCAACGTGACCATTGCTCAGGCCCTGGCGGAAAATACCAGGGCCAACATCCGCATCGCCGATGCCCTGGAGCAGCTCGTTCGCCAGCACATGGTGGAGCCGACCTCCCTTCCTGCCGGAACATCCAGATCCTCCACCTCTGGCACAACATCAGGCAATCCTCCAAATGTGCCTAGCCCTGTGCCTAGTCCAGAGGCCACAACATCTGCCTCTGGACAGGCCAGCCCGATGGCATCCCGGACCCGGTCTGGCGCCCACCCTCACCCATCCAAACGGCCGAGAAAACGGTGACAGCAATGGCGACTTTTCCCACTTTCCTTCTGTGCTTGGCTCATATTCCTTTCTGGTCAAAACTTCCCTCTCCTTTCTTGTGAAATGTTTTTAAATTTTGTATTTACGATTATGTTAGTAGTTATGTTTTTTTTTTTTTTAGATCAAATATCTTGGCCACAAAAAAAGGCAATACAATATTATGCCAATTTGTTTGTGTGTAAACAATAAATTTTACAAAAAAAACAGACATTGTATTGTGACATTATTGTACAAATGGGTTACATTTAATCCTGGCCTTAAACGCAAAAACTGACCCTCTTTTGTTAAAAAAAAGGCCTCTTTAAGGAACGTTTAAAAAAACACATAGCGATGCAAATTCCACAGTAAACCAAAAAAAAGGGGAGCTAATTAAAAGATGATAACATTATTTTTACAATAGGCCATAACCACCAAATTGTGGCCAAAATAAAAGCCCAAAAATGTACGCTAATTGATTATGTAATCATGACATTAGCAGCTCTGATTTCCACCTGCGTACGCTTTTGTGCTATCCCAATAAACTGCTTTCCAAACACATACCAAGCCGGATTTCAATCCAACACTAATTACTTTACTGACCAGCCACGATTAATCGCAGCACCATCGTGGAGTCCCGGGACGGAGGAGAAGGCCATCGCCAATGTGGTCGAGTAATCCTGACCCTAAGCTGTGCGAGCATTTTGAAGGGAAAGCGGATGTTTCAGTGACGTATGAGACGGTCCGAACACATTTGACGTTCGCATCTGCTAATGTATGTACGCCCCAAAAACGCTTCGCCACGCCTGCGTTTTGTCATCTCCACCCCCGTCAACACCCAAAAACGCCCTGTTCTGTCAATCACATTTGACATGTCACTTCCTGTACGCTATTTTAGGAACGAGAGAAAAAAAGCTCGCAATTTGCCGTACGCGCATGCGCGGTGTAACACCGACGCATGCGCGGTTAGTCAACATCGGAACGCAACGAGCGTACTGTTGTTAACGTGCGGCTCTGAATGAGGGCCAATATGCCTAAATTCCCAATTTTAACAATCTCACAAATTTTGCGTATTCGCTTATTTTATAACTTTAATTCAATTATAGTACTAAAGTGGAGATTTATCAAAGCTTGCAGGGAGATATGGGGAGATGTACTAAGCCTTGTAGAGAGATAAAGTACCAACCTATCAGCTCCTAACTGTAAATTTTCAAATGCAGCCTGTAAACTCACAGCAGCTGGTTGGTACTTTGGGAGGTATTCATTAAAGCTTGGAGAGAGAAAAAACTGTGACAGATAAAGTACCAACAAATCAGCTCCTACTGTAACTGTCATTTAAAAAAAAACAGTTTGTACAATGACAGTTAGGAGCAGATTGGTTGGTACTTTATCTGTCACAATTTTATCTCTCTGCAAGCTTTCACGAATACCCTCACACCAGTGTGAGTGATGTCATTGCTTGAGAGTTCCAACACACCCCTCTCTCTCTCCCCCCCCAGGCTTAGTACATCTCCCCTATTGAGAGATAAAGGGCCTTATTCAACTTGGATCGCCAAGGCTGCATTCACACGCAGCCGGTCTATGTTTGTGCCCTTTGGATGTATATGGATCGCAGTGCGCGTGCGTGAACCGGCCGCTGCGATCAGCAAGCGATTGAAGTGTGCACGCAGACAAACAGCATAGTGATTGATATAAAGTGACCATTCAGGGGTGCCTGTGCGATTGAACGCCGTTACAGGGGCGTGCATAATTAAGCCCCTGCTATTGTATATACGCTGGTAGAGGTCTAGATGGCAACAGGAAGCTTAGCAGTTTGTGAGGTAGGGTCAGGTTAACCACAACTGTGCGAATGGTTCCGATGTTACTTGATGTTACCGATGTTTTTGCTGACTTGCGGATGCATGTCATGGGAAGTGGGCAGCTTTATGCAATGATGGGCATCTTGGTATAGCGCTGCGGTTGCCGTGCGATTGCATTCATTAGCATATTTTTGCAACTGGCGGGTGCGTGCAAACACAGCTGTGCGATCCAAGCTGAATAAGGCAACAACTAACAACTAAATAAGTAACAACTAATCAGCGTCTGTCATTTTACAGGCTGTGTTTGAAGAGCTGGTTCTTTATCTCTCTCCACTTTATCTCACTCCAAACTTAGATAAATCTCCCCCCTAATTATGTTGCTTTGCAATTTTAAGCAAATATTATTCTTTCTTTTTTGTGGACTTTATTAATGTTAGCTATGTATTTTTTTTAATTGAGGTTTATGCCTAGTTATTATAATATATTCTCAACTAGAAGGTAACTGAGGCTTACCTAATATTAAAAGGATTCCTCTATTTGCAATTAAAAGCTGTATGTGCTCTGTGTAAAGCTTTTGAGTATACATGATTCCGTCACCCAATGGAAGAGATTTTCAATGTAGATTAGATTTGTTGATACTGTACAATAAAGCTGATTGCCCTTTGCCAACCAATTAGGTGTAATAGAAATAATGTAAGCATTTCCTGCAATTTTCGTACTCCAAATCCTAGGCACTTTTTTTATCTTAAAACTTCATAATTTTTTTTTTCTCATGGAATTGTATTCTGATCATAGATACCTATTGTGTGTGGAAATACAGCTAAATAAAAAAAAGATTAAAATTCAACGCCATTTGCAATAATGCTGCATATTTCATAAACATTACTATTATATAATACTCAGACATGATAGGAAAATAGCAATTAAAGAAGATCTGATTATACTATCACTGGCATAATGCAGCCCAATATCACTGAATTAAATTGGTAGGTGGCAATGCTATAAATATAAGTTTTAGGACTACTTAAAAGTGGATCTAGCACTCAGGTTCCGGACTGTAGATAGACATTTAAAAGGTTGACAATGTTTAGATAGACACCAGATGGTGGACAGGCAATAGGTCGTCAGGAACAAAAGGTCGACACACTAAAGGTCGACACGAAAGAAGATTGACAGGTACAAATGGGTGTCAGGGTCAAAGGCCGACATGAAAATGGTTGACACAGTTTTCTTATATTAGGGTTAGGCACTTACCGATTGAAGTCCAGGAGCAGAGCATTTTGTACTTGGTGGAATGGGTCATTTTGGAGTGTCTCTCACACACATAAACACACACACACACACCAATAACAGCAACAACAACAAAATGAATGGGAAAATGTGATGCGTTGTATAATGACTGTAAATCCACATACAGTAACTAGCTATTCAAATGGTGCTGCTCTGTAAAAGGTGACCAGGCTTAACTCTAGGGGGGAAAATTCATTAGCCCAGATAAATTATCGGGGGTGAAAAAGGGGGTTAGCCTCTGGCTGTATCGCCATTAGCTATTCAATTATACTCCCTTATGTCACCTAATAGCTGTGTTAACACCCCTTAAATTAATGTGTTAACACTGGTTATTGGGCGTTAAAGGATTCATGCGTTAACTAACTGTTATAACTAGGGGTGAGCGGGTTCGGATTTCTGAAATCCGAACCGCCCCGAGCCCCCCCGATCCGAGGCCGATCCGAGTCAGGCTCGACTTTTCCCGCCTGACTCGGATCTGAAATCAAGGCAAAACGTCATCATCCTGCCTTCCGGGACTCGCGGGTTTTGGATCATATATAAGGTTACCGCATCGGCGCCATTTTCTCACTCGGCTGTGGACAGTGAAGAGGGAGGGTGGGAGTTAGGGCTGGCTGGGCTGTGTAGTGTAGTGTAGTGTAGTGCAGTGTAGTGTTGTGCTGTGCTGTGCTGAGCAGTTCTGCTGTTGTCCATAGGGTCTGTGTCCACTCCTCCAAAGTCCATAGGTGCTTGCTGGACTGTGTTGAGCAGTCAGTTGTCCATAGGGGCTGTGTCCACTCCAAAGTCCTGTGCAGTGTCCCAGTCCTAAAGGGGTGCTGTCCTTGGGGTGCTCTGTCCATCGTGGGTGCTCCCCCCAAGTGCAAAAAAAAATATTTTCTGTGTTTGTGAATTGTGTGCACAGTAGCCGCACGTGCATCAACAAAGTAGTGCCAAGCGTTCGCCTGTGTCATAAGTAAAGGGCCGGCTGGCTTGTCCGTTAAAGGGTGCTGTAACCCCCAAAGTACACTCCAAACAAAATAAAAAAATATTTTCTGTGTTTGTGAATTGTGTGCACTGTGGTTGCACGTGCATCAACAAAGGAGCAGCGCCAAGCGTGCGCCTGTGTCATAAGTAAAGGGCCGGCTGGCATGACCGTTAAAGGGTGCTGTAACCCCCAAAGTACACTCCAAACAAAATAAAAAAACATTTTCTGTGTTTGTGAATTGTGTGCACTGTGGCTGCATGTGCATCAACAAAGGAGCAACGCCAAGCGTGCGCCTGTGTCCCATTAGTAAAGGGCCAGCTGGCTTGTCCATTAAAGGGTGCTGTAACCCCAAAGTACACTCCAAACAAAAAAAAATATTTTATGTGTTTGTGAATTGTGTGCACTGTAGCCGCACGTGCATCAACAAAGTAGTGCCAAGCGTGCGCCTGTGTCATAAGTAAAGGGCCATCTGGCTTGACTGTTAAAGGGTGCTGTAACCCCCAAAGTATACTCCAAACAAAATAAAAAAATATTTTCTGTGTTTGTGAATTGTGTGCACTGTGGCTGCATGTGCATCAACAAAGGAGCAGCGCCAAGCGTGCGCCTGTGTCCTATAAGTAAAGGGCCGGCTGGCTCATTTCTTAAAGGGTGGTGTAACCCACAAAGTGCACTAGTCTCCAACAAAAATAAAAAAATATTTTCTGTGTTTGTGTGCGCCTTAGCCGCACGTATATATTAATATAACATAAATGGAGGACCAAACTTTCTCCAATAAAAATAAAATAGGGAAAGATCAAAAACCACTTCCTCCTAGTGCTGTTGCTGCTTCTGGGAGTTGTTCATATTCCCAGAGAGGAAGTAGGAACACCACTACTTTTGCTAAACAATTGACCCTCCAACAGTCCCTAGAGAGGAGGATGAAGTACGACAGCAGTCATCCTGAAGCAAAACGTATAACTGAGGCCTTAACTGCTATGTTGGTGTTAGACGTGCGTCCGGTATCCGCCATTAGTGCAGTGGGATTTAGACAATTGATGGAGGTAGTGTGTCCCCTGGTTCCAAATCCCGTCTAGATTCCACCTGCATCCTCAAGGCAGCAGCGACAAACGTGCATCTGTCTGTTAAAGGGTGGTGTAACCCTTAAAGTGCACTCCACAAACAATAAAAAAATACTTTTTTTTCTGTCTATGTGAATTGTGTGGGCTGTAGCCGCACCTGCATCCTCAAAGCAGAGGCGACAAGCGTGCATCTGTCTGTTAAAGGGTGGTGTAACCCCCAAAGTGCGCTCCACAAAAAATTTAAAAAATCCTTTTTTTTCTGTCTATGTGAATTGTGTGGGCTGTAGCCGCACCTGCATCCTCAAAGCAGCAGCGACAAGCATGCGTCTGTCTGTTAAAGGGTGGTGTAACCCTCAAAGTGCGCTCCACAAACAATAAAAAAAATCCTTTTTTTTCTGTCTTTGTGAATTGTGTGGGCTGTAGCTGCACCTGCATCCTCAAAGCATCAGCGACAAGCGTGCGTCTGTCTGTTAAAGGATTACATCGGTGACAGCATCCAAGTAGGCATGTCAGACAGTCCGTACATGTACTGGCAGGAAAAAGAGTCAATTTGGAGGTCCCTGTACAAACTGTCTCTATTTTACCTGAGTTGCCCCCCCTCCAGTGTGTAATCCGAAAGAGTGTTTAGTGCAGCCGGGAACCTTGTCAGCGAAAGGCGTAGGAGGTTGCTTCCACAAAATGTGGAGAAGATGATGTTCATAAAAATGAATTATCAACTCTTCCAGGGAGACCAGCCTCCATAACGTACAGAGGGACCTGTGGTGGTGGATTCCAGCGGGGACGAATTAATACTCTGTGAGGATGAGGATGTACACAACACTGAAGAGGGTGAGGAATAGGTGAATGAGGAGGATGAGGATGACATCTTGCCTCAGTAGAGCCAGTTTGTGCAGAGACAGATTAATTGCCAGCTTATTTTGTGGGGGCCCAAATGAACCAATCATTTCAGCCACAGTCGTGTGGCAGACCCTGGCGCTGAAATGATTGGGTTGTTAAAGTGTGCATGTCCTGATTATACAACATAATGGTGGGTGGGAGGGCCCAAGGACAATTCCATCTTGCACCTCTTTTTTTTCTTTGCATTATGTACTGTTTGGGGCCTAGTTTTTCAAACTGCCATCCTGTCTGCCACTGCAGTGTCACTCCTAGATGGGCCACATGTTTGTGCCGCCCACTTGTGTCGCTTAGCATAGTCATCCAGCTACCTCGGTGCAACCTTTTGGACATAAAAACACTATTGTGAGGTGTTCAGAATAGACTGGAAATGAGTGGAAATTAAGGTTATTGAGGTTAATAATAGCATAGGAGCAGAAAAACCCACAAATTCTGTGATTTTAGCTGTTTTTATGCTTTTCTTCAAAAAAATACAGATCCAAAACACAAAACTCAGAACCCAAAACACGGAAGGGTGGTTTTGGCAAAACCAATCCAGATCCAAAACACGAAGAGAGATCCAGATCCAAAACCAAAACACAAAACACGAAAAGTGGCCGGTGCACACCCCTAGTTATAACCCAATCACTGCACAGTTAAAACAGATTTCTTTACAGGTCTCAGGAGGCCCAAAATAAATTCCTGATAAGCGGGATTAAATTAATAGGGGCCGGCATTCAATTAGCACCTGTTAACTTAACGTGGCTAAAAGTCGTTTCTAGATCCATACTTGCCTACTGTCCCACAATGGCTGGGAGGCTCCTGAATCTCGGTTGTGGCTCACAGCCTCCCAGAAGAGCAGACAAGTCTACCGTAGGCTGATGTGTGCACCACCATGACCGCTTGGCGCTTCCCCCTTTCCAAAAAAAGTAGGAGTCCGGGCAGCCAACTCTCCCTGAATCGTGTCATCGTAGCCATGCCCTCTACTTTACAATTGAGCTAATCAATTACATTTTAAAGTGGGGGCAGTGCCACAATGACACAATCGCACCAGAGCTAATCAATTACATTTTAAAGTGGGGGCAGTGCCACAATGACACAATCGCACCATCATGCCTCCCGCACAGCCCCCTTAGCTGCATCACACTCCCTGCTGTGCTGACCTGACTGCACCCTCCCGGAGGGGGCATGCAGAAAGTCAGCAACCATGCCTAGATTAAATGACTGCAACCTCAAGCATAGCTTAGTCCATGTTGTACCAGCATCCTTATGTAAGCAGCTCTGTGGATATTACATTGAGTGGGTTTAGGTTACTATAAACTCCCTAACTTCAGAATATCACAGTAACTCCTTTAATAACAATAACAACAGTAACTTATCTAAGAAATAAAACACATGAAAACAGGAGATTACATTTCCAATTAGGTCATTTTTTTTTTACATCAAATCATTTATGTATTTATTTATTTAATGATGAAGAGGAGATACCCCTGATGTATATTGGTAAAACAAAACATGTTGAGTGGCTCCCCACTGTGTTTCTAATGTTTAGAGACTTTTACCTGTATTATGTGGGCTTTTTCTGGGAAATCAAATCCATTCTATGATGCAGTGATTCTTATGGCAAATTATGAGAGCAATTTTGGAGGTGGATTTAGATAGGCCTATATGATGTTTTCTCATATTTTAATTGAGCGTCCCACCCCTTTTGATAAAAAATGTATATTATTCTATGATATTGCACCATAGTGTGTTTATACGTTTATTGTAGATTATGCTCCTGGTGAACAGCATTTTTGGATTCCTGGATTTGAGAGATTTTACTGCGTTATCAGATAAGCCTATTTTCCTTTATTAAATGTATGCAACAATTTGGCACCATGGGCTAAATGTAATAGACTATGAGCCAACGCTGCTGCGAGTATTCATGTATTTTTAAGAAGAAGCTTGTTAAAGGCTAAACAAGCTTGGTTTAGCCTATAACATGCTTGATGCTTTAAAAATACGGGCATACTCGCATGTATTCCCGCAGCTGCGCCAGCTCGCAGTCTAGGGTAAAGAGGCTATATATACCGTACTACATTATGGGCGTACTCCCCTAGAATTTTAAGGAATTATTCAATTTGATCCTGAGCTGGAACAGATTGCAGTGGCTAATATATGATATTTTGGACAATTCGGACTTGTTTTGATCTTAGCTAGCGCGGAAACCTAGACAGAGATATACCAAGAGAGAAAGAGCCTGTTAGAGAGTCACTTATCCAAACTCATCTCAATAGCTGAACACAACTTGTCCCCCTCCTGCAGAAACCAACACTCAAAACAGTATCAAATTAAATTCCCAGAAATAAAAGAAGCGGTGTCAGCCCTCCATTTTATCATGCACGATCATAACTCCAAGCTCCGGAAACAGCCCCTAAATCAAGAAGAGTAAGTTAGCACAACGTGATTAATCAGCAGGTCCCATACAGAGAACATCATCAAGGTCGTGAATTACCCCGACTTCTCCCGTACTAGCTGTCACACACCGATGTAAGATATAGCTAAAATACGTGAAAAAAGTGGTTACAACTGCAATTCTGACACTGCAACTGCCATGTTGGAGGTGGCATGCAAGGCAGCACCTGACCGTGACCCTGGACCCAATCCGCCTAGACCACAAGATGCTCACAAATGGTGATGCTTGGTAATGTGTTCCCGGGTCATATTAGACAGAATTACACTCTCCCGGCCATGAGCAGAGCTTGCCAGAAAGACACCACACCATCCAGGAGATGGACAGGTGGACCAGCAGAACGTCTTGGAAGAGAAGAGGCAATAGAAATGAAAAAATCTAGAAAAAAAAAAAGGAGGCAGAAAAGTTTGAAAATAAGAACTAATGGTAAGAAAAATAAACACAAAAGAATACAGCTCATAGGACATAGGGCCTAATTCACTACCTTTTGCAAGTAGTATGCAATAGTGATTATGCACCATTATGATTTATGTTGCCCCCTCCAACATAAATTCGTTCCAACACCCCTTTGCTAATTGTATAGGTTTGTGCTGATAATTAACCCCATGGCTAATTGAATATGCCCCTACAGCAGTGGTTCTCAAACTCAGTCCTCAGGACCCCACACAGTTCATGTTTTCGAGATCACTTAGCAGGTGCACAGGTGTATTCAGGGCCGGTGTAAGGTTTCTTGGCACTCTAGGCATTTCTTCAGCCTTACGCCCCCCACCCCCACCCTCGATAACTACACAAGCCCTTATACAGTGCCCCCAGTAGTGCCAGCAGTAGTGGTCCCCCCAATGCAATGCCCCCAGTAGTGGTCCCACCTATGCAGTGCCACCAGTAATGGTCCCACATGCAGTGCCCACAATATAGTGCCCATTATACAGTGCCCAGCAGAGGCCCCCCTATGCAGTGCTCCCAGTAGTAGTCCCCCACCTATGCAGTGCCCCTTATATAGTGCCCAAAGTTGTAACCCTCCCTATGCAGTGCCCCCAGTATTGGTCCCCCGGTGCAGTGCTCCCAGTAGTAGTCTACCCCCAGCAGTGACCCCAGTAGTGTCCCAGACTATGCATTGCCCCCTGTAGTGGTCCCACCAGTGCAGTGCCCCCAGTAGTAGTCCTCCCAGCAGTGCCCCCAGTAGCAGTCCCCCCCATCAGTGCCCCTAGTAGTACTTCTCCCCCCAGCAGTGCCCCTAGTAGTAGTCCCACCTAATTAGTGCCCCCAGCAGTAATCCCCCCGATGCAGTGCTCCCAGCAGTAACCCCCCTATGTAGTGCTCTTAGTAGTAGTCCCCCAAGCAGTGTCCTGAGTAGAAGTCCCCCCAGCAGTGCCCCCAGTAGCAATCCCCCCCAGCAGTGCCCCCAGTAGTAGTCCCCCCAGCAGTGCCCCCAGTAGCAGTCCCCCCCAGCAGTGCCCCAGTAGCAATCCCCAACAGCAGTGCCCCCAGTAGTAGTCCTCCCAGCAGTACCCCCAGTAGACATCCCCCTCTAGGCAGTGCCCCCAGTAGTGGTCCCACTAGTGTGCAGTACCCGCAGTAGTCCTCCCAGCAGTGCCCATAGTAGTAGTAGTCCCCCTCCCAGCCAGACAAACACACACAAAGAAAAAAATCCACTTACCTTAATCTGCGATTCGGCATCTGCTCCTCTGTCTGGCGTCCTCCCGGGCCGGCCCGCTCTGCATGATGGAGAGACGTCATGACATCTCTCCCATTACCCACTGCGGGAACCGGAAAATGGAGCTCATGAGTGAGCTCCAGCCCCGCTCCGGCAGTGGGCGCAGCAGAAATTAGAGTCTATCTGACTCTCATCTGCTGCTAAAACAAACACACAGCTGTCGGCTCCGGCGGCTTTGTGTTTGTTCCTAGTAGTGTAGTGTAGCGCTCTTAGGCAGCTGCCTAAGTTTGCCTAGTGGTGTATTCATTACTCACTGACACAGTTTAAAAGATCCACAGGTGGAGCTAATTATTTCACTTGTGATTCTGTGAGGAGACGTGGAAAACATGCAGTGTTTGCGTGTTTTGGTTTTGGATTTGTATTTTTTCAAAAAAATCCTAAAAACAGCTGAAATTGCATAATTGGGGCTGTTTTTGTTCCTACAGTATTATTAACCTCTATAACATTTATTTCCAGACAATTTTGACCCCCTCACAGCTCACAATATTGATTTCATCCAGTTTAGGCCAAAATGTTGCATCGAGCCTGCTGGCTGAATAAGCTAAGTGACAGCAGTGGGTGGCACTAACATGTGGCAGTTCAGCTTCCAACATGGCACAGAGTGGCACTACAGTGGAGACAGGATGGCAGTTTAATAAACTATAAAATTAAAAATGTCAGCCAGCAATGCCCCAAACGCACATAATGCAAAGAAAAGAGGTGCGAGATGGAATTGTCCTTGGGCCCTTCCACCCACCCTTATGTTGTGCACAGTTTAACAAACCAATCACTTCAGCAACAGGGACTGACAATTGTGGCTGAAGCAATTGGTTTGTTTGGGCCCCCACAAAACAAGCTACCAATGAGCAGCTGACATTGCTGGCAATGATCTCTCTGTGCACAAACTTGCTTTCCAGAGGCAAGATGTTGTCACCATCATCATCTGATTCCTCACCCTCAATAGTGTGTACATCATCTTGACACAATATTAATTTGTCCCCGCTGGAATCCAGCATTACAGCCTCAGGTGCTAATTTTTGGATTTATTTGGTGGTAAAAGTCTTCCTCGTGAAACTTGTAGTTCATTTTGATTAACATCATCTCTTCCACATTTTGAGGAAGTAACTTCCTACGCCTCTTGCTGACAAGGTTACCGGCTGTGCCTTTTTTCCTGCCTGTTGTGAAACAGATTGTCTGACATGCTTATTTGGATGGTATCATTAAAATAGTCCTCAAACATTCTTTGAATGGTGACCATATCAGATGGAGTCATGGTAGAGGTCTCAGTAATTGTAGACAATTCTTATAGACCTGACCAGGTGTCACAACTTGGTTTTGTTGACTCATCTGCATCAACAGTGGGTCTTGTTTTGGGAAAGTTTAGTTTTTTCCTAGAAGCAGCACTTGCTGGAAAAACTGAAGGAGGAGCCATTGCTGCATCACGTGCCACTTGAGCTGACAATTTCCTTACCAACAGATCTTTGCATCTCTTCAGATCTGTGTGCACTGGGAAGAAAGATACGACATATAACTTAAACCTGGGAACCAGCACGGTCGCCAAAATTTATTGATCCGATTGTAAGATCCTGACAACCCTTGGATCCTGATGAAGCGAATAAAGTACTTGATCTACAAGTCCAACATACTTAGTGGAATCATTTCATTTCAGCTTTCCACTGATCTTGAGTAAGGTACACTTCCCCTCCTCTTCCTATGTCATAGTTCATTGTGTAGCTTTGGATGGCTAACTGCTGTTCCTCCATCCACTGAAGCATATAAAGAGTGAAGTTACACCTTGCAACTACCTCTTGCTTCAGCTGGTGGCAATGCAAATATTTCTTGCAGGTGCTGCAATCTTCTACATGCACCTGCTGAATGGCAAAAATGTCCAGAAATTTTGTGGGCCACAGAGCGCATCTCCCTCACGGCCCTGTCATTTAAAAAAAAAAATATTGCACCACCAAGTTGATTGTGTGAGCAAAATATGGGACATGTTGTAATTCACCATGCTGTAATGCTCTCACAATAATGGTGGCATTGTCAGAAATCACAAATCCTGAGGAGAGTCCAAGTGGGGTAAGCCATTTTGCAATGACTTCCCTGAGTTTTTTTTAAGAGGTTGTCATCGGTATGCCTCTTAGTGAAACCAGTGATACACAGAGTAGCCAGTCTTTGAATGAGCTGCTGTTTTTTAGATGCTGCTGTTGCTATTGGTTGCACTGAAGGCAATACACCCACCTAGTGGGCTGTTACAGTCATGGAATCTTGCGTTTGCCCTGTTCCACTTGTTCACATATCTGTGGTTAAGTGGACAGTGGGTACAATTGCATTTTGGAGGACACTAAGTTTTTTTTTTAACGTCCCTCTACAGGCTGGGAATTGCTTTTCTAGTGAAGTGGAATCTAGATGGGATTTGGTAGTGGGGACACAGCACTTCAATTAACCAAAACACACTGCACTAATGGTGGGTATCGGACACACATCTAATACCAGCATAGATGTTATTGCATCAGTGATCTGCTGTGCAACTGGGTGACTGCTGTCATAGTTGCTTCCCCTTGCAAAGGATTGTTTAACAGTCAATTTTTTTTAAACTACTACTAGTAGTCTTCCTGGTTCCCTTCTGGGATGAAGATCCACACCCAGCAGCAGCAGGCATAGTGCTCATGGATTCTTCTAAGGAATCCAGGATAGGGAAGGACTGAGTTTGCCTTATCAAATTGGATGCAGGACTAGTTCTGATCATGATTGAAGATATTGTTGATGAAGGTGTTGGTGGTGAATATGCAAGGTGCTTGGATCTAGCAGAGAGAAGGGAGCTAGCTGATGCTGGACTGCTTGTTATTACTCTTTTAGCCAAAGTTTCTGAATTTTTCAAACACTAGATGACATAACAGGGACTACTTACTTTGGCATGACAATGGGTACAGATGGCTTGACAATTGTTGTCCAGATTTGGGTAGCAATTTTTCCAAAAATAAAGAAGTGGATTTTTTTGTTTTATGCCCATGCATTACAATGGGCTTTTCTATATCATGGGCAACTACTGTTTCCACTGGGACCTGACTTACACAAACAAAATCATCATCAACAACATCCTCATCATCAGCATCCTTATTAGCATCAGCTACACAATTATCCTCCTCATCCTGGTGCACTTCCACAGAAGCACCCTCAATTTCTATGTCAGCATGTTGACTTGTACTGCTCATCCCCCCATTTGCAGAGGATGCACAAGTGGTAGAAGGAGGATCCTCTTTGAGTACAGTTTTGGAAACGTCAGGCTCACACATGGTACCCGCTGACACACTTATACTCTCCTCTGGGATTTGTGACATTTCTGATCGCACAGTTGGCTCCTGTTCCTTAACAATTTTGATTTTTTTTTTAAATGTCTACAGGGAGGAGGGCTTACATCATCATAAGAGGCAGAACCACCAGTCATAAATTAAGGCCAAGGCCTTAGCCTTTCCTTGCCACTTCGTGTGGTGAAAGGCATATTGCCAATTCTGTCTTTCTGCAGCTAACTTTCCCTTGGATGTTTTTTTTTTTGCCACTGTAAAAGATTGCATGTTTGATTTTAGATGCCTTGACTTAAGCCCAGTATACACTTGGGCATCGGCTTTAGTAGAGGACATAGATGGACTAGTATTGTCATGACTGGTGGCACTTTCAGCAGCTCCAGCACTGGTATGTGGTTCCTGCTCTCCTCCCAACTGATAATTCTCCATATCAACAAACATGAACAAAGTGGGGTACAGCACGCACGTCAATTTGTACTAATTTTAAATATTACACTGCTGTATCATTGGCCTACAGTGTCACAATATTTTTTATGAATAATACACTGCATTAACAATATGGCCAGCAGCATCACAGTGCTTTTGATACACTGAGGGGGAGTATGGCATACAGCTTCACAGTGTGGGGTACAGCACAAAAAATATATATTTTTAACTTTTTTTTAAACTTATTATTTTTTAAAAACTTTTAGTTACTTTTTTTTTTTATTTACAGCTGATGAATGGACAGCACACTGGATGGACAGCACAACCCTGGACAGCACACCCCTTGATGGACAGCACAACACACCCCTGGATTATCAATGAATGATGGATAATAACACAGCGCCCTGAACACAGCACAGCACACCCTGTGTGGATTGGATAACACAGCCCAGGACAGCAAACCCCTTGTTGGGCAACACACCCCACTGGACAGAGCACAGCATAGCACACCCTGGCCGGATTGGACAACACAGCCGTGGACTCAGAAAGCAAATATCGCCGATCACAGATGGGAAGAATTTATATACAATTGAAAAAACCCACAGAATCCGACAATGGGATGATGAAGTTTTGCCTTATTTTGGGATCCGAGTCAGGTGGGAAAATCCCAGCTCGGATCGTGAATTTCAGGGCGGAACCGAACCCGCTCATTTCTAGTAAATATAGTAAAAGCATTTCAACCAACAAGAAATAAAGTAGCAATAATGACTGCATAAGCTCTTATAGCAATATAGCTTTCTTCCAAAGGAACTTTTGATAGAAAAAAAGAATAATGGAAATTCAAAGTAGAGCATGTTGTCAGAAAAGGGTTATTGTTTTTGTGCCTGAGGCATACTGTCACATATCTAGCAACTAGCATGTTCTTCTTAGTGTCAGGTGACAGTTTTTTCTTGAATGCCTGAAGGGGGACGATTGAATCAACTATATGATTCAACGGATTATCGTATGTGTCATAGGCAGATACCAGAGATCAGAGTACATTAATTTAAAGTGTTGCACAAATAACAACAGTTAGCAGGAATGTCATGTATCACCCAACGGAAAATAACAAACGTATTGCATTATTAACACCAACAGCATATTTTTACTATTAATATTGTTCAAGTATTTCCTATATTTAGACCAAGATAAGGTCCATAATAGGGTAGAGGTCTGGAGGTTCCAAAGTTTAGTAAAAGAACATGTTTTTGTGATAAGCACTTCAGTATTGTTTAGTTTATTATTTGAACTGGATTGCTCTTTTTCTTTTTGACGATATGTTATGCTGCCTAAAATAAATGTACAGGTTCCCTGCTACCTAGTGACATATAAGGATCTGTAGTCTTTGGTACAAAGTAATCTTCTGTGAATATCAGGTCAGAATGGGAAGTATAAGCTGCCTCAGATAAATATATATACATAGGTAATATATAAGACTGCATGCAATTATAGCTTACAGTATGTTACATCTGCAGTGTTCACAACATTAGATCTTGGATGATTTTGCCAAATGTGTTCATACCTTAAAAAAGTGGAAACTTGTATATAGATGTTTGCAAGAAAACTATGCCTATCAGGCAATTGAGGTGTTAGCCCCTTGAGGCCTCAAATACGTATACTATAACCAACAGGGGAGAGAGAGGGAGAGGGAGAGGGAGAGAGAGAGGGAGAGGGAGAGGGAGAGGGAGAGGGAGGGAGAGGGAGATACAGGGAGAGAGAGAGAGAGAGAGAGAGAGAGAGAGAGAGAGAGAGAGAGAAAGAAAGAGAGGGAGAGAGAGGGAGGGAGAGAGAGAGGGAGAGGGAGAGGGAGAGAAAAAAAACAAAAACAGAATGGTGTTGTTTATGGCTTACAGCATATTCAGCAACCAAGATCACAGGTATTTGCCAAATGTTTTCGGCCACATCCGGGTCATCATTAGGACGCACAACATATATACAAATTGATCAGCTCACACCACACCAAACCCAGCAGCAAAAAGAAACCATCTCCATAGTCATATACTGTATATACACCAAATAATATCCAGTTAGCAATAATTAATGACTATCCCCTGTGACCTCATCACAGGGGCTGTAACCCATCACTTGCACAAATGCACCATCCTCACATGTAAATAAAACCACACCACTCACCCAAGATACTAAGACGTGATAATCAGCTGTCCAACTACACTCCTGGTTGCCGCTACTATGCATGGCTGCACATAAAGCGCACACCGCGGGCTTGCCGCCGGCCGTCCACTAGAGGTGGACATAATATTTCCGCCTAAGCCAGCTTCCAACTTCCGTGCTCCAAATAGCAGAAGTGGTGGGTGTGACACAGGTCAGAGATGCTAAAGCGTCCTCAAGTGCCAAGTGACGTGGGTGTGCATATTTGAAAAAAAAAGGGCAGACCTAACAATGTAATATATAAATATAGGTAATAAAGACCAAGGGAAAGGGTCCTTACATATAGTGAAAGACCATTTACAAGAGATACAAATCAACTGATATTTATAAACCAATAATAAAATTATAGTCTATAAATAAATAACAGACTAGCATAAATATATACACAAGGGTATTGTTCCTATATGTGTACACGGAATGGGTATGTAATACTGGCAGTCAGGATGTCTCCTGTCAAAATACAGACAGCGGCATCCCGATGGTCAGTATACCGACAGGGGTCAGGTAAGTATACTATACCTCTCCCCTTCTCCCCTAACCCTAACCCTCCCTTACGGTAGCCTAACCATCCCCATCCCACACCCTAACCCTCCCCATTAGTGCCTAAACCTAAGTGTCCCCTCTTTGTGCCTCATACTAACCCTCCCCTTAGTGCCTAACCATAACCCCCCCAGTTGTGTCTAACCCTCACTGCCCACTCTAGGGGTGCCTAACCCTAATCCTCCCAAAAACCTAACCCTAACCCCGCTAAACTGCCTAAATCTAACACTCGCCCCCACAGCTAACAGCTAAAACACCCTGGGCTTACCTCATTCTGGATGGCATCTATCTAGATTCCGGTGTCGGGATTAAGATAGGCATCGGTATTTCAACTTTCTTAAATCCTCTGTCGGGTTTGCATCTTCGGGATTTAGACCGGCGGCATCCCGTCCGCCGGTCTGCTAACTACATCCCGTGTACGCATCATTCAAAAAACATATCAAACAAAATACCAGATACATCACAGAGATAAAAGGAAAAAAGAAAATATATATAGTATTCCACAATACCTGGAAAGGTCACTCACCAAGAGTAGGCTTTAGATTATTGAGTAAACAAGGAACATTATGATTTGATAGGAGCTGAGCAAGTGAAAATAAGAGTATCATATGTGGTAATGTAGACGGTGCAACTCTGTATCATGAAGAAACAGAAATTAAAAAAATAATTATATATAACATATCACAAGAGATAGCATCATCCATTAGAGGCCACTCATTGGCTGGGACCAACGTGGACTTAGCCAATGAGCGGCTACTCCACATGGGTCCCAGCCAATGAGCTGCCGCTAATGGAAGCCGCTGCTGATTGGCTGACGTCCCAGCAATAATGAGAGCTCAAGCCCTGAGCTCCCAATAGCGTTACTGTATCAACATGCTGATGCATGTTGATACAGAGTATCCATGCCCCTCTTTGGATTACTGCGGAGAACATCGTGGGACAAAAGGTGAATTTTGGAGATTTTTTTACAGGTACTTCTATTGGATACTGCAAGTTGACAAGGGGACGTGAACATGTGGGAGCAGGAGAGATGGTGTGTGTATATATGTATGAAATAAAATTTTAATTTCACAGCGTGTTGTGTTTTTTATACACATTTCTTTACAGGTGAACTACATGTACCATTGAGCTCTTAATGCCCCGCATGCTGGTACTTGTGGTTCTCCAAGTACCAGCATGCGTGGAAGCTTGCTGGGACCTGTACTTCCACTTTATAGACAATGTGAAATATTAAAATTTTTACACAATACACATACACTATAAACCCGTCACCCACAGCCCAGGGGTTCCGGGGATAGCCCCGGGCTATCAGCCTAGGCCCGAAGTGCCCTGGAGAGGGTGACCCCTTTATTGGGGGGGTCACCAACTCCCCAGGGATTACTGGCCTGGGCTGACTAGCGGTCAGGGCTGATGCTGCGGCTGGGGGGCCCGGTGAAAGGGCACCCCTGCCTGTGGCATCAGTCCCCCACTAGAAAGGGTCCAGAGCTGGTTTTAAATATATGGTGAACCTCACGCAAACAATTTTTGCATATATTTAAAACCAGATCTGGCCCTGCTGCCTGGTGCTGGTTCTTAATTTACAATGGAACCACAAACATTTTTTTCCCTGTAAATTTAAGAAGCAGGACAGGCTGATAAGTCCGGGGTTGGTTAGTGTTTGGGGGGGGGACCCCAAGTCATCATTTAAAAAAATATTAAACCCTTTTTTACAGGTCTAACACACAAGCAGCAAGCACATATTTCACTGATATGTTCAGGCTGCTAGCTCGGGAGAGATTTGCAGAGAGAAAACACTGCAATCTCGGGTGAGTTATCTCATCTTCACTTGCAACTCGGGGGAGAAATCTAGATCTGCTTCACCATCGAAAAACTCACTTTCAGCTAAACTCACTTCTTAGTAAATTTGCAAAACAAAACAAAAAAAACTCTCGATGCAAATAAAGTTTAAAAAAAAAACACAACTCGACCAAACTGGATTCTTAGTAAATTTACCCCTTACACTTTTAGGTAGTGATTGAGGGCCTGATTTAGAGATGTACGCTAATACAATCGGAAGTGGATTCTCTCACAGATCACAGTAGCTAAATTATGATAATACCTTCCAAAGTATAGCCGAGTCTAGGGCGCCCACTGCTGCCTTCTCATATTCATTTGACGATGTACAACAGCATAAACATCAGTGACATCGAAACAGATAGGGCAGCCATGCTGCATTTGCGGCAAGTCTCACCAGCCACAAACACTGCAGCTCTCATGACACGCAGAGAGCTCTCATGCTGCAAAGGAGATTGCAAAAGCTAATTTATGCACGCCCATGTACCAGTGTTTAAAGCGTTTGCCTAGCCACCCCATTACCTCCCCCAAATCCAATCGATCATTCTGCGTAAAAATCTGCATTGTGTTCATCTCAGAATCAGGTCCTGAGTATACAGAAGGACATCTGGTTACTACTTAGATGTGATCTTTACACTTGCCAACAGCTACAGAGCCAGTGAAACCCACAGGGGGGGGGGTGACTGAGTACCCAGAAACTGTCCATATAAATATATTTGTTTCCCCTGAGATGGAGCTTCATCATTGATTTGATAAACTTTTAGAAGTCTGTTTTGAGGTACGCAGAATCGTCAAATTAATTGCTAACATTCTTGATCATATTACACTATCGTGAAATTCTTTGATACTATTGTGTAACTCTTTGTTACTTTGAGATAAATATCATTAAATGATTCATCCCTAAGAAGCAAGCAACTGCCATGTTACTTACCATCCTTGACTTTGGCCTAATTTAGAGGTGGATGTCGTTTCGGGGGGGGGGGCTGATGTTTTCAGTAGTGATGAGTGGTTTTTATTTGCTGAAAACCAAACACACCCGATCTATAACCCGGATCTCACATGTTTTGCATTACATGTAAGACCTTGTGATTTCAGGTGCTGTGCGGTGGTCAAAATTAACTGGAAATTACTGAAAATAAATGTTTTTGTTGTTGATAATACTATAGGAACAAAAACAGGTCCAAATGACATGATTTTAGCTGTTTTTATCAATTTTTAAAGAAATCCAAAACCAAAAACCAAAACACTTGAGGGTGGTTTTGCCAAAGCTAAAACATGACAATGATTTAGAACTAAAATGAAAAGATTGGGGCCTGCGCACATCACTAGTGTTCCGTCTGCACATGTATCCCAAAGGGACGCTGGGGAGAACAGAGCAAATTTGGATGAAGACAGGTGGGCACGAGAGGGTCGTGGGCATGTCGCGGTCAGTGACTGCTACCTTTTCCGCAATTGCACTGATTCCGGCAGCCATGTTCAGATGGAAATTCTGTGCCTCAATAGGGCTGGTGCAATGTTTGATGGTGTGACTGATGTGCGACCGAGGGTGCGTCTTTTTACGCAAAACGGTGAATTAGCGCCGAAGCTGTTGGGTGTCTCTGTACAAATTCCATCAGCCATGGCTTTAGCATAAAGGAGCAATTGTGCATTGTAAAAAGTCACAGTCATTGCTGAATTAACATCCACCTATAGTGATGTCATGTAATTGAAAAATTGGGACTCATTTAATGCGCTATGGGGGTGATTCAAGCTCCGACGCTATTGCTATCACAGCTGCTACCATGGTAACAGCCAGGGCCGGATTAAGGTCTGTGGGGGCCCCTGGGCAACAAACATGTGGGGGCCCCTATTAAATGTGACAAACTGGGGGTATGCGCAATGGGAACCTTATGCAGAGCCTCCAGTAGTGTCAGTGCCCACAGTGGTAGTACCCTGTATGCAGTGCACCCAGTAGTAGTGTCCCTTATGCAGTGCCCAAATGCAATACTCCCATTAATAGTGCCCTCTGTATAAATGCTCCCAGTAGTAATACCCCTGTAGTTGTGCTCCAAATAGTAATGCCCCCCAGTAGTAATTGGGCGTGTGCCCAATAGTAATGCCCTAGTAGTAATGCCCTCTGTATAAATCCCCCAGTAGTAATACCCATGTAGTTGTGCCCCCAATAGTAATGACCCCAGTAGTCATTCCCCCTGTAGTAGATCCCTCTGTAGAAATGCCCCCAGTAGTAATGCCCCTCTATTAGTCCCCCCAATACTAATGTTCCCTCTCTAGTAGATCCCCCAATAGTAATGCCCCCTGATTAATGCCCACAGTAGTAATGCCTCCCCCTCCGAGCAATGCACCCTCCCCAGTAATAATGCCTCCCCCACGAATAATGCCCAAAGTAGTAATTCCCCCCCAGTAATGCCCCAGTAGTAATGCTCCCCCCGAGTAATGCCCCCTGTAGTAATGCTCCCCCGCCAGTAATGCCCCCAGTAGGCCGCTTGCATTAAAAAAAAAAAATAAAGTTCATACTTACCTTAAGCTAAGCCCCGAGTCCGCTGCAGTCTGCTCGGCTGCTCCTCTGCACTATGGGAGAGACATCATGACGTGCACTGCGTGAGCCGGAAGCTGGAGCTCACGTGAGCTCAAGCCTCCGACTCTGGGTGCTGCTGCGGGGAGGGAGCCGGGTACCCGCTGGTTACAGCATGCGCCTGGCAAATGGAACCTCCCTGCGGCACCGGGGTTAGGTTGGCCAAAGGAGGCGGAACTGGTTCCATCTCCTCAGGTCCACTTTAACCACAATGGGGGCCCTTAACGTGTGGGGGCCCAGGGACGATCGCCCCTGTCACCCCCTTGTTAATCCAGTCCTGGTAACAGCTGCGATAACACTATTATGGTAATGCAGCAGGAGGCATCACACCTCGTGCATGAATTACTGTTCCAGGCTGCGTCCATGGACTGCTGATACATGTTAAAAGATCCACAGGTGGTGCTATTTATTTCACTTATGGTACTGAGAAGAACATGTAGCGCTAGTAAAATCCATTATGTTACTATTTCTATTGTGGTCATGGTGTGGGCTGGGGAGGGGGGTTTCCAGGCAGACGGAAACCCCCCCTGCGTTTGCCTATGTTGTGGACTATTGTTTTGTTAGTTTAGTAGAGTGTATGTTTTGGTTGTTGTGCCTGTGGGGTTTTCTTGTTCAATCATGACTAATGTTTTTCCTTCTTGATTATTACAGGAGAGTTGCTAATAGGCCAATTTGGATTATTGGTCACTCTTTTGTTTATTGGGCTACACAGTTATCTGCAGCTCATCATTTTTGGCAGGTTAGTTTAGTTGATAGTGTTACATGGCTTGGTTTCCTGGGCATTTTATGGGATGAATTAAAAGAGCGTTTGGAGTTTTGGTAGGGTTAAAATTCTGATTGTACATCTTGGTGGCAATGATCTATGCCAGTGCACTTCCTTAGATCTTACACACATGATTTTGAAGTTCTGCATTGCACCTGGCCATGTTCTAGATCGGTTTAGTCGGCAATAGTACCTTGTAGGAAGTAGAGCTGTAAGCCTGGTGCTGTGGTAAAGGAGGGCAGGCAGAAAGTTAATTCTGTAATGACTAATTTCTTGCTCCCAATTTGCAGTTTGGTGATCATGCACAGTATGGTAAGATTCAAGGATGTGCATTAGTTTAGGCCTGATGGTGTGCATATGACAGCTGGGGGTTGGTTTTAGTTTGTGGAGGCATTGTTCACAGGCATTTTGCAATTGGTCTAGTTTGAGACTGTTGTGGCGGTGCCGCTTGCCTTTCCTTTGCAGAAAGAATGTTAGTTTACTGTAGTTGATTAGTTATGTGTTTAGCTGGGTGTGATCTCCATTATTTGACTGTGGATATCAACAGTTCGGGAATTTATATAAGTATACTGAACTTATCCAAAGCATAAATACAGAATAATATGCATGAATATAACTTAGGGGTCTATTTACTAAGCCGTGTCAGGAGATAAAGTGAAAAGTGATAAGGTACCAACCAATCAGCTCCCAACTGTCATTTTTCAAACACAGCCTGTGAGATGGCAGTTAGGAGCTGATTGGCTGGTCCCTTATCACCGTTTACTGTATCTCCTAACACAGCTTAGTAAATAGACTGCTTAAACTAATTTATAAACTAAAAACATTTTGGAGATAATTACAGGTAATACTGAAACCCCAGTGACTCATTAAGCCCTTTGGGAGACATAAGGGTTCTGTAATCAGAGATTTACTGAAGGGAAATCTGAAGGAAATTTGCAGAAAAAACAAACCGACAAACTATCTCTATGGACAGTCCCATAGAAATGAATGGGGGTGTGCTGAATGGATAAGAGCTTGGGAATAGCAGTTGTCTCTGGGGTGGAGGGGCTCCATTTTTGAGGGAGTCCCAGCGTACCTAGGGATTCATGCCCTGGGCTGACCAGTTTGGGGCTATAACAGTATGACACTGTGTGTCTTACTGCTATAGCATTATCACCCCGGCTGGTTCAGCCTGTTCCATTTTTTTGGATAGTAGTGGGAAGCCCACACGATTTTTTACCTATTTTTTAATACCAGCCAAGGCTCAGAGGCTGCCATTTTTTTAAATTTAACCTTAACCCATAATGATAATACATAGCCTGTACATATCATAGTGATCTGTGCAATGCTTTAAATCAACTGCAGTTTGAAGGTGGATTCGATCAGAAAGGGGTATATCCGATGGGGTACAGAAAATATGCAATGGACATCACAGTCTGACTTTTATTGACACTCAAATCCAATGGTTAGTAAATATTGTTTTTTTGGCAGCAACCCATCATCGGTGTCCAACAGATTGCAATAGATGGCAAACTCGATTCTTAGTAAAGTTACTCCATAGATTCTTACCTAAAGATCCATTTTAACTCTAGCTCGGTCACCTCCACTTCTAAGGGGAGGTACTGTACACAATCAATAACCTGTAATATAATGCTGATAAATTATGTGGAGCCTTGCTACAGGTTGCTTACTGTGACCTTTTTGGAGAACCGTGCTGTATTTGTTCTTATTTTTTCTAATTTCTCACATTCACAAGAGTCCTGTCTCTCTTAATGCTATTTACTGTACCTGCAGTTCAGGCTATAGCTGGGTACAATGGGGATGGGCTCTCTTCGATGACGCGCTGTCCCTTTGTCTGCAGCGAGCTGTTTGGTTCTGCATCTACCTTGGCAGGTATACTTAAGATAAGAACACTTTACTTTTATTTTTTTATATGTTCCTAATGATAGAGCCAACCAAAGAGTTCTGAAACATTGGAAACTTTTCTCCACAAACCAGTTCCAGTGTTTTGTATTCCAGTACAGGGCCGCAACTAGGGGGGGGGCTAGAGGTGCACGTGCACCGGGAGGGGATTGCAGGGGGGTGAAATAGCAGACTCTGCCATCTGAAAATGGCCGCCGCCAAAGAGGAGACTAATGCTAGAGATCCTTACTGGACCTCTAGTGTCTGTCTCTTTCTTGGCGGCGGCCATTTTTGGATGGCCATTTTCAGCAGATTCCATGCGGACTAGCCGTCCGCATGGACTCTGCTGAAAATGGCCATAAAAAAATGGCCACCGCCAAGGAAGAAACAGATGCTAGAGGTCCTAGTGGACCTCTAGTGTCTGTTAGCAGAGCGCAATGCACACAGCGTTCCTGGAAGTGCCGGGAACGCTGGCGCTGCAGGGAGAGGATGCTGAGAGCTGCATCTTCTCCCTTCAAAACCCCCTGGCAATGAGCATAAACCCCCCTGGCTGAGCATAAACCCCCATGGCAACGAGCATGGAACCCCATGGCAACGAGCATGGAACCCCATGGCAACGAGCATGGAACCCCTGACAACAAGCATGAAACCCCCTGGCAATGAGCATAAATCCCCTGACAACAAGCATGAAACCCCATGGCAATGAGCAGGTAATTTTAATGTAATTAGAAGCATTACTGTGGGGCATAAAATGGTGTCGGGCAAATATGTAAGTGGCACTTTGGTAATAGGCATTACAGTGTGTGGCATAATGTGTAATGGGCATTATGGTGTATGGAATATTGTAAGTCACTATACCAGGGACGTCTGAGTAATGCACTGCCTTATGGAGGAGCAAGGACAAAATCCAGGTACGGGAAGGGAGGGGGGCGCAAAATTGCTGCCTTGCACCGGGTGACAGATATCCTAGTTTCGGCCCTGTCCAGTACCACCATTCAATACATTACAATGATATAATCACTAATGAATCCTACTACAAGTGATGTAGAAATAACACAGTATAGTATTCAAGAAGAAAACTAATAAGGAATAATACTTGATGACTGACTGTCCTCTTTTCACATTGATAAACATTGCAAATATGGAACAAAAAAATAATGAAAAACCTGAAGTTGATGACAATGTAACACCATATGGATTTCTATGTTTAATTGCTTTGTTCTTTTTTTTTTTTAAAGTGACAATAATTTTCCAACTAATTAAAGACCAGCTGTTACTAAGAATGCCAAACAGTCAATTAAAAATGTGAAACCAGGTAAACAACCTTTGCTGCCAGCTAGCTAAGGGAACCACCTTCTGTCACTTATAGGGAGTATGATTGTTAGTTATGTTTTATAATTACTTGCTGTCATATTGCACGCTGTATATGTTCGTGGCAGATACGGTTATTGGGCATTGAGCCAATTTTCTTTTTAAGAAATGTGACCAACATCTTATTCACAGCTTATTTTTGAAACATAAGTTGTCGTTTTACATTTACATAATCCACACCTCTCCTATTGACTGCTTTGCAGCATTAATGGCACAAATATGTTTTATTTAGAGTCGAGAATTACAATTTTGCATAAGTCCCAACTGTCCCACTTCTGGCGGGACAGTCCCGCTATGCAGTGTCCCGCAGTGGGGGAAATCAATGCGGGTGAATATATGTAGCGTGCAGGGAGGGCCTGGGGGCAGCCCAGCATCTGCGGGGATGCTGGACTAGCCCCCAGGGGGATGAAAATGGGAATGTTCTGCGAGGTCATGCCCCTTCACAGCGAGGCCACGCTCCCTTCACAGTGATGTCAAGTCCTATTTTTGGGCGCGCATGACTACAGAGCATGGGAGTCCCGACCATCACCTTTACAAAGTTGGGAGGTATGAAATTGTACTTTTATTTTTACCTTTTGGAAATATTCAAAATACATCTTTCAGGGCATAATTAGTATGCAATTTGAAAACTGCCACAAATCAGAATTGGGTTTAGACCTCATGATTTTTCATCTTGGGGTTTGGAGGGTAAAAGCTTAACATGCAGATTTGAACTAAACTGTATTCAGTACAGTTCATTTGCATGGTGTTTAGGCCGAGCTGTGAAACATCTAGTTTTATTTAGTGATTTGCCTAATAAAATGCTCACTTCTATTACATTCAATTTAAGTAAAACAAATTCCAGTCCACTCAGCTTCAGCTTCAGACACAGACCTGTAGAGGGGAAAAAATGAGTACATGATCAGGCCAGTACACCTAGAGACTACCAGCCCAATGCTGACTATGTAGGGCTCCTCCTGGTACCCTTGGCTGTTTGGTATCATGGTTAAACTATCAAAATATAGTGCAATGTCTTGTGACATTAGAACTATCGGCATGCATAGAAAATCCAGTTTATACTTGCAGATTTAGCAACACAAATGTACACTGATTAATCCAAGAATGGGAATAGTAATGCGCTCAATAATGTCAAGACTAGCTGGGACCTATAGTACATCAGCTATGTTTTTTCTTTATACAATATATATCAACCCCACACCCTCCACTCAACAGGTGTTGGGAATAGCTAAAGTGATATGGCTGGTTCTTCGGGAGGATATATTATTTTTGCTGGCCCCACTTCTCTAAGGATTCCAGCCCGATGCTCACAAGCCTAAGGCTGGTTGACACTATAGTGGGGGGACCCAAATCTGTGTGCTCCCCCCCCCTCCCAATTATAGTGCCACCAGGTAAAGCCTAGTTTTGGGTAGCGGAAATTTCAGGAGTACCTCTGCTTTCTTTCCCCATGATTTTTCCACTACCATCCTAAGCTTAGAGGCCTAGTGCTGGTTATGAATTTGCCTTGGGACCCCATTCCATCTGTATTTATTAATTTTGAACACTATTATATATCGAAGCTTAATTTTCCCCATGGGAATGTGGCAGGGTCAGGTTTTAGAAACCAGTGGGGATCAATGGCGGGTTCAATTTAGCAGGCCAAAATTACCTTTAGTAAATTCAGTCCAATCCATCAATTTCCAAGCCCCAGCAAAACTACCACTTAGTACATATAGCCCATAGGGGTCTATGTGAGGTCTTTACCCAAATATTCAATGAAAGTGCCTGTCTGGCCTTCTGAGCAACTACACTGAAGCCAATCTGGATTGATTATTTGCAGAAAAGCCCCCAAACTTCTATTTATTTTGCAGCTCCACGCTCCGCAGGCTCTCATAGGATGCCAGGGCTTTTACTACTTACGACAACCTCCAGTCAATGGTGTTGGTAGAAGGCCCAGTGTTTTCACCCATTTCCCCTATAGAATTCAGTCATGTAATGCACATGCTTGGGATGACAGAACGATGCTACTGTATATTGTGAATATCCCAGAAATACTCTGACTAACCCAGACTTTCATAGCCTTTTACTGGCTGCAGTTTGTTCAAGGGGGAGGGGGCACAATGCTGTTCATCCCGTACATTAGCACCTGCCAAACCACTGGTTCTTAGTTCGCTTTGGGGATGGGGGGTGCATACAGTTTTATTTTTGTTTCCTCTCTTAAAAAATATAGAGTAAAATGCCAGTTTCCATCATCAAGTATGTAAATTATTGACACATGTTATTCCATTATTTTCAGGAGATGTATTTACAGCGGTAACCATAAACATTGATTATGTCATGTATTCTTCATTATCATCATCAGTTTTATTTATCATAAGCACTTTCTTATAAAATACTAAGCAATTATTTTCTGTCTGTGCAAGAGGGCCCATAAACTGTTAAAGTATCAAATATTTTAGGCTATGACTCGCAGGACCTAATTCACAGGTGGACACTAATGTATGCGCGACTGTGACTTTTATTGGATCGCAGCTGCAATAATATGCAAATGCTAGTTTCAGCCTTCTCCTTCTGTTACTGTGAGCGCTGGAGATTGCAGGCTCTTAGACGCCCACTTTCAATGTCCGTGGACAGAAGAAATCTGCCAGTGTACTCAAACACTCCACCGTCAGCATATCATTGCGATGACCGCTTACACTTATAACGCACTATGGCCGGCACAGTGTCTCCTTCTGAACTTTCTCTAATCACGGCCTCTGCGGCTCTGCGTTTGAGAATGCAGCAGCTTTCATTCACACGCTTGTGACAAACCCATAACATGCCGATCAGACAGCCTTTCCAGGAATGCCAATGTTTCCATCTTCATCTCAAATGAGTGCAATTGCGTATGCAACAGTGTTCTATGGCCCTGATTCAGAGCCGGACGCTCTGACCAGAGCGCTCGCTCTGAATCAGGGCCCACCTCCATAAATATGGAGCGTCCTCCTGGACGCTCGTATAGCTGTGGGTCACCACCCACAGCATATACGAGCGTGCAGGATGATGGTCGCGATGGTTTTGACCATCGCGACCATCGCCACTGCGAACAGAAGCCTGCGGTTGAGTTTCTCAACCGCAAGGCCAGGAGTGATTTTGGCTCTATCAGAGCCAAAATCACTCCCACTGACATCACTAGTGATGTCAGTGGGGCCGGCTTCTGATGGTAGGCGTTCCCTTGGGAACGCCTCCATCTGGCAGGCACGCCCTCGGCACGCCCACCAAAGGGGGCGTGCTGTCAATCAACATCGACAGCACGCCCCCTTTGATAAGACACTACGAGCGAAGGAAAGTCCTTCGCTCGTCGGGTCTCGAGCATGTGCACGACGGAGCTCCCTCCATTGTGCGCATGCGCAGTGCAGACCATCGACCCACTTGCAAGCGGACAGCCGCTCGTGAGTGGGTCTGAATCACGGCTTATGTGTACACTTAGTGACATGCATGTGGTGACGGTGTTTCTTTGACTTCTTGTCCATGTGCAGTAGCAAATAATCGCTCAATTGTGCAAACATTGACACTGCGCTCTCCTCTGAATCAGGCCCAATAACATTATAGTTGTTATATGGTACACCATGGTTTGTTTAGAAAGCACTGACATTAATGTCATTATTTGATTAGCCAATGATCATGAATACATAAAGTGCTAATATCACCTGCATCATTTCAATGTGAACCAACATTGAGGCAAATGGGTAACATGTCATCTGTTTGAAACAAAATTCATGCATCCAACTTAGTTTTCCAATTGCCCTTGTTACCTCCATTTTCTATTTTCTTAGGTGCTGCACACACTTCTGTATGTAGTCCCAGACAAAAACACTTTTACTGTACATCATGTATATGTTAAAGAATAATTAGCAAAATTCATTCAGCTAAAATACAAATACTTAGATGAGGGTGGTTACAAATACAGTTATCTCAAAACATATCTCCTTAACTTTTGACCAACCATTCCTGAGCAGTAGGGAATCCAGAAAGCAAGTATTTCACAACCTTTCAATCCAAATATACTATAAGAAAATATATATATTTGCAGGCATTTATTCCTAGAGCCCATAACTAGTATAATATGAGCAGAGGAAGATTTACAAAGCTACTGTACACCATCTTGAGTGGAGTGTGGACAGGTCACATACCCTGTGGCAATTGCCACCCAGTCAGAGAGATGCCTCTGATAACTGGGCGGACAGCTGCAAGGCCCATCTGCTGTTGGACAGCCCCCAGGCCCAGGTGCTTGCTAATTGGTCCTTCCATTTCCCAGTAACTATACGATATTTCCACAGTACCATACTGTTTGCCATCCTCAGTGGAGGGTAGATGGATAGAACTTACAAGTCCTACTAGTCCACATTCTACTCAAAATGGTAGACAATATGTTATAGTGGAAATATTTTGTAGTTGATTTTAAATGTTGGGCTCACAGCAGTGGCATATCTATAATGGGTGCAGGGTGTGCGGGGCACACAGGCCCCTGGATCCAGGAGGGCTCTGTACCACACACCCTGCACCCATATTATTTTAAACTCACTTGTCCATGGTCCCGCATCGGGTGTCAGCACTGCTCAGAACACCGGAAAATGGCCGCCGTGTGCCCAGAGTCTACTGCGCATGCACAGAATGCCAGAAAATGGCCACCATGGCCATTTTTCCGGCGTTCTGCGCATGCGCAGTAGACTCCGGGCACGCTCTAGTGCCCAGAGTCTACTAATGCTCCAGTTGATGGCCAACCACATCAGTCGGCTGCCAGTGACCGGGTAGAGAGGAGGGGGCCCCACACGGGGAGTGCACACAGGCACCCTCCTAGCTTAAGACACCCCTGACTCACAGTACTTAATCAAGCGTCTGATAACCACTTACAGCAAGGGATGCCACTAAGCTCATGCCCCATGTGCCTAATGAGTAATTCCCCACTGAACATGAGTAATGTAGATACTGTACATATGCTATTGTATAATGAGACATTATCCACCTGAGTACCAAAATAACCAATGCCTGTATGGCTGTAGAATATATAGCATAACAATACTGTACCAAAATTATTTTAGGTTGAGATTGTGCCACATGACAGATTTATATAGTACATTGTATTATCTTGTTATTGTCATGGAAAACCCTGAATAAATTAACTGTAGTTCTGTTTCCTTTTACTACTATAGATAAATTACTATTTCCAACAAAAATTATGTATATTTTCTCATTTCCAGGTCTAACTCTAAACTACATCTCTGATTTCCAGATAAACATCACTGATAACAGAAAAATAAAATCAGATACATGCAATTCATTCTGTCATGTCATTTGTCAATTTACAGCTGTTAAAGAATCACTTATTTTAATCACTGCTCAATTGTAGTTGGCACTTACAACTCCTGTCGTCTTTAATGTTGGTTTTAAGATACAAGCAGGATATACTGCACAGATACAGTAAGTGATAAAGTATTAAAATCATAAAACTTATCACATTAAATTGAGCATGACAGCTAACTTGCACACATTAATTCTAGAGTGACCATGATTCAAACTCTGGTCCCTGCTTAAAATTGTCAGTAATTACAGACTCTGATCTCTGTATTATTTTCCTTTCAAAACTATTATAGATATTACTTTTTAGATTATTTTCTTTTTGTTACAAAGTAAAGAATAACGGATAAGTTAATACATTGTGTGAAGACAATGATTATCTTTTCAGTCATATGTACTTACCCTCTGTAGGCTGTAGGAATTAGTCTTCGTGAAGAGATAAAGTAGGAAAAGCAATGTAGTGTGAGAGGCTTCCAAGCAATTCTATTTAATGTTATAGTGTTTCCAGTCACTTTAAATAAAGTTCTAAGTTCAAAAATAATATGGGAAACCATAACATTTTGAGACAAAACTTTAGCAACATAAATGTGGTTGCAGCAAGGCTGTTACTAGCATAGATGCAGCGGCTGCAACTGCTAAGGGGCCCAAAGTTGAGGGGACAGGGTGTCTTCCTTGATTGTCCAATGATTCTATGTGAGTTTGTAACCCTGGTTAAGGGTTAAAATTAGAGACGAGCAGGTTTGGATTTCAGAGATCCGAGCCCACCCGAATTTAGCAGATCTGAAGTGGATCCAAGCAGGCTCGATTTTTCCCGACTGACTCGGATCTCAAACCGAGGCAAAACGATAGAGTCTGAAATCTCGTGGTTCGCGAGCTTTCGTCTCTATGATCAATGTAGTATATCAGGGACCACGCAACGGATGCCATTTCACTCCGGCTGTGGAGACTGAACAGGGAGGGCGGGTAGTGTAGGGCTGGGAGAGGTGCTGGTGCTGTCTGCTGTGTCCTGGGCTGGTGCTCATCCATTCTGGCTGGGCTGGTGCTGTCACTGTGCTGTCTGCTGTGTCCATCTGGACTGTTGCTGATCCATCTGGGCTGTCTGTGCTGTCTGCTGTGTCCTGGGCTGGTGCTGCTGATCCATTCTGGGCTGGGGCTTTGCAGTCTGCTGTGTCCATCTGGGCTGGTGCAGAACTGCAGATACATCTGGGCTGGTGCTGAGTCCATCTGGGCCCAAGTTCTGGATTAAAAAAAATATATATAGTAAAAAAAAAATCAAAGTGACTTTTATATTTGTGTGTTTGTGTGTGTATGCATGTTAGGCTTAACCGCAGTACTGCACAAGATCCGGCCAGCAACGCAAGTTGCAACCTAGTTCTGCCCAATTCCAGTCGTGCTAAAAAAAAAAATCAATAAAAGTGTAATTTATATTTTTCTGTGTGTGTGTTAGGCTTAACCGCAGTACCGCACAAGATCCAGCCAGCAACGCAAGTTGCAACCTAGTGCTGCCCGACTCCAGTCGTGCTAAAAAAAAATCAATAAAAGTGTAATTTATATTTTTCTGTGTGTGTGTGCCTGCGTGTTAGTTTTAACCGCAGTACTGCACAAGATCCAGCGAGCAACACAAGTTGCAACCTAGTGCTGCCCGACTCCAGTCGTGATCAATCTGTGCTCTGGGCCCAAGTTCTGGAGCATAAAAAAAATATAAAATCAATTGTCTTTTTTTGTCAATTTCTTTTTGTGTGCATGTAAGCCACACCTGGCTGTCACTGTCATCGGCGTAGGTGCGCAGGGGTGCTGTGCTCCTGTCTGTCAAGGGGCTGCTGTCCAAAATAATAATAAACAATTTTATTGTGTGCATGTCAGCCACACCTGTCATCGGCGTAGCTGTGCAGGGGTGCTGTGCTGCTGTCTGTCAAGGGGCTGCATGAATATTGCAATAAAAACTTTTTTTTTAAGCTATTGGGTTACAAAAAGTTGTTTTTTTTATTTTAAACATAGCAGAAATGTTATCCTAACAGCTTATAAAGTTATATGCTCTAAAAAACTAAAGCCTATATTTATTTACAAACCTATATTGAGTAGACATCCTAAATCTGTTCTAATCAAAAACATAAACAAAAGTCAGGAGAGGCCTCAGAGAACATGAAAAAAGATGCGCTAGGTGCTGAAATTCAAGGGATTTTTCCATCATGTTCTGCAGTGTGGAAAGGTTTCATTCACATGCAGGGGCGGATTGGGATGGAAAACCAGCTCGGGTAATTTCTGCAGCAGCCCTAAATGGGAGGAGGTGGAGTCTGTGAAGCGGGCAGGATCTGAAGACATATCTAAATGGATATGATGGTATATAGGGGGCAAGTGGAGGAAAGACCAAGAAATGTCAGAGAGAGATGGGGGAGGGAGAGAAACAAATGAGAAAGAGAGAGAGAGATGAAAGCTGTTTTTTTTCTTCATCATGAATCGATGTACAATCCCATCTCTTCTATATAATAATAATAATGCCACATTTCAGTGTGTCCTGGGGCTGTTTTATTCCCCCTCATATCACTGTATAGTGCCTTCACCTCGATATAATAATAATACCTCATATCAGTGTGTGCTGGGAGCTTTGTTACTCCACCTAATATATCACTGTATGATCTCCTCTCCTCTATATAATACCAATACCACATATCAGTGTGCTGGGAGCTGTGCTATTCCCCCTCATATATCACTGTACAGTCCCCTCTCCCTTATATAATAATACCACATATCAGTGTGTGCTGGGAGCTTTGTTACTCCACCTAATATATCACTGTATGATCTCCTCTCCTCTATATAATACCAATACCACATATCAGTGTGCTGGGAGCTGTGCTATTCCCCCTCATATATCACTGTACAGTCCCCTCTCCCTTATATAATAATACCACATATCAGTGTGTGCTGGGAGCTTTGTTACTCCACCTAATATATCACTGTATGATCTCCTCTCCTCTATATAATACCAATACCACATATCAGTGTGCTGGGAGCTGTGCTATTCCCCCTCATATATCACTGTACAGTCCCCTCTCCCTTATATAATAATACCACATATCAGTGTGTGCTGGGAGCTTTGTTAATCCTCCTAATACTGTATATCACTGTATGATCTCCTCTCCTCTATATAATACCAATACCACATATCAATGTGCTGGGAGCTGTACTATTCCCCCTCATATATCACTGTACTGTCCCCTCTCCCCTATAGAATAATAATACCACATATCAGTGTGTGCTGGTGGTTTGCCTGCCCCTCATATGTCATTCAATGGTACCCTCTCCCTTATATAATAAGGGAGAGGGCACTCTAAGCGTATGCTCGCATGATGCATATGCAAATATTTGAAAGTGATGTGGCACGGATTGATCGCTTGCCAAGGCAAAGTCACGCCCAGTGTTCACTTTGTGTATGCAGACTCCCCTTAGCGTAATCAGAGACGCCCACTGCCCCACGTCATCTGCTGGAAGTTTATGACAACATTGGTACATCAACCACTATCGGATGGGAACGCAGTGCTTGTGGTAGCTTTTTTTTACCGCAAGCATTGCGAGGAAAACAGAGGAATAAAGTGGTTGGTGACATGTACTATGACGCTGCCTGTTAATTATGTACGCCTCTAAAACGGCGGTGAAACACTTGGGCACGCCTGCGTTCGCATCTCCAACCCCTTGTTTTTACTGGTCTGCCCCTGTCACCACCCACAAACGGCCTCTCCTGTCACTCACTCTGCTGGGCTGGTTTTACTGGGTGAGCGAGGGATCTGTGATCGCACAGTGTAGTTCGCGCATGCATTATTCCCCCTCATATGTCACTGTACTGTCCCCCCTCCCCTATATAATAGCAATGTCACATAGCAATGTGCAGGGAACTGTATTATTCCCCCCTCATATGTCACTGTAATGTTCCCCCTCCCCTGTATAATAGCAATGTCACATAGCAGTTTGTTGGGGGCTGTGTTATTCACCCACATATGTCACTGTACTGTCCCCCCTCCCCTATATAATAATAATAATAATAATAATAATAATAATAATAATAATGTCACATAGCAATGTGCTGGGAACTGTGGGCCTGATTCAGACCCGGTCGCAAGCGCTGAGCGCTCGCAACTGGGTCAATGGTGGCCCAGAGCGCATGCACACGACGGAGCCCCCTCATATGTCACTGTAATGTTCCACCTCCCCTATATAACGTTGTCACATAGCAGTGTGCTGGGAGCTGTGTTATTCCCCCTCATATGTGACTGTACTGTTCCCTCTCCCCTATATAATAACAATACCACATATCAGTGTGCTGGGAGCTGTGTTATTCCCCCTCATATGTGACTGTACTGTTCCCTCTCCCCTATACAGTGTAATAACAATGTCACATAGTAGTGTGCTGGGAGCTATGTTATTGCCCCTCATATGTGACTGTACTGTTCCCCCTCCCCTATATAATAACAATGTCACATAGAAGTTTGCTAGGAGCTGTATTATTCCCCCTACCCTATATAATAACAATGTCACATAGTAGTTTTCTGGGAGCTGTGTTATTCCCCCTCCCCTATATAATAACAATGTCACATAGTAGTTTGCTGGGAGCTGTGTTATTCCCCCTCATATGTCACTGTACTGTCCCCCCTCCCCTATATAATAACAATGTCACATAACAGTGTGCTGGGAGCTGGGTTATTCCCCCCCTATATAATAACAATGTCACATAGTAGTTTGCTGGGAGCTGTTGTATACCCCCTCATATGTCACTGTACTGTTCCTCCTCCTCTATATAATAACAATGTCACATAACAGTGTGTGCAGGCAGCTGTGTTCAGCCCCCTGAGGGTCATTTACCAGCGTTTTTCCAATGCTGGTCTCACTGCTCCCTCAGTCACATCGTGGCCTTGGTGAAGGAGGAGTGGTGCCTGCTTCCTTTTGCACTTTCAGGAACCACCAGTGAGATACTCCTCCGTGTCTCCGCCGCCATGTTCAGATCGAGGAGCAGGAGCGCCATGTTCAGCCAGTTACGATGCTCATGCTGTGCTGTCTGAGGAGGAGACCACACTGGAGTGAGACACCATTTAGTGGGGAGAAGTAACTGCAAGGCAGTGTTACTGGCAGCCGTGAGAGACTGAGCTGAATCTGCAAGGCCCAGCCGCCTGACATCTCCGGCTTTCTCCACCGCCGCTTCTCAAATGCGCGGCCACAGCAGTGAAGGCCCTGAAGGGGCTGCTAATGAGAGAGATGTCCGGCCCAGAGGGAAGTACCCTGGTTTCCCAGCTGCCCAATCCGCCCCTGTTCACATGTTTTCTATAATCAGTTCAAAGTTACAGCCTTCAAAGTGTCTGGCTATAACACCCATCTTTGCCAGGAATTACCAAAGATTATTACAAGCAAAGGATTCTTATGTGCCCGGAATCTGTCTGGGAATTCATGGATCATATTTGGCCTGAATGCACTAAGACATCCAATGATTCTGTCACTGTGTTCTGTGGCCGACTTTATTCCTACCTGAATCGCAAACTGAAATACTGAATAGTAAGCACAGACAAAATGGAGGCCTTTGTTATTCCGTTGTCTGCATACCAACCAAAACCTCCCAGACTACACCCCCTGGGGGGACCAGGTCTTGATAATGACCATCCCCATCTGTTGCTAGGCCTTCTTCTTCAAACCATCCATCCTGGACTTCCTGTCCAAAAAGGATGAGCAGGGTACAGAAAGAGGAGCTAGATGTCCCCGATTACATTTTTTAAAATCTATAATCGATGATGTAGATAGATAAGAGCTTCAGATGTTGGAACAGGGGCTCCCACCTATTTGGCTTCCCTCCAGAGAACAGAGCTCTGTTCCTCAGGA
Organism: Taudactylus pleione; assembly: GCA_031769625.1. Lineage (NCBI taxonomy): Eukaryota > Metazoa > Chordata > Amphibia > Anura > Myobatrachidae > Taudactylus > Taudactylus pleione. Next base: position 6,335,850 of record JAUIMM010000300.1, read on the forward strand.
AGTGTCTATGCCTGAGCTGATAGGTAGGTAGTATCTGTCTGTTGGTAAACACCCTTCAGGAGATGGCAACCAAAAATAACAACAACTATAATAATGTGTCCACTGATAACCAACCTGATCCCTTAACAGCAGCCTCCTTTTCCTTATGACACTAATCCAGTTGCCATGGTTGATCATTCAACCATGTGTGGTCCACCCAATTTTTGGCCTTCTACATTCTGACATATTCACATATCTAAGAAGTGGACAGTGGGAACAATGGCAATTTGAAGGCCACTAACTAACTAACTCTGTTTTTTAAATGTCTCTGTACAGGTTGGGAAATTCCATTACAGAACAGAAGGTTTGCAAAGGATTATTTAAGTCAATTGTTTATTTATTTTTGAAAAGCACGCTTCATGGTCCTCTTCTGGGATGAAAAAAATCCACTCCCAGCATGCAGGCATGGTGCTCAATAAAGAATTCCCAAGAAAGACACAACATAAGACTTAAACCTTAAATCTGAAATGTTGCATTTGCTGCTCTGTTCCGCTTGTTCACATATCTCATATGGTTAAGTGGACTGTGGGAACAACGGCAGTTTGAAGGCCACTATGTTTTTTTTATGTCCCTGTACAGGTTAGGAAATGCCTTTCTAAAAGATTTGCAAAGCATTATTTAAGTCAATTGTTTATTTTTTTTTGCAAAGCACTCTTCCTGGTCCCCTTCTGGGATGAGAAAGTCAACTCCCAGCAGCAGCAGCCATGCTCAAGGATTCTTCTGTGGCAAGGACTGATGTAAATGTACTGTATCACATTTTTTTGTAAATGCCTCCTCCCCTCCCCTTCCCTTCTCCCTCATAAATTTTCTTTTGAATCAAAAAACAAAATTACATTTGCTACCAATCAACCCTTCCTGTCCCTGCCCAACCTTCAACTACATACATACTCCAACTCCCTCAGGCCTCTCTTGAATAATATAAGTGTTTCCTGATGTGCCATGTTTGAAGTTGAACTGCCATGTGTTTGTGCCGCTGCTGCAGCTTAGCTTAGTCAGCCAGCTATTTTGATGCAAATTTTGGGCCTAAACTAGATGAACAAATCAATATTGAGAGCTGTGAGGTAGTCAACATTGACTGGAAACGAGTAGAAATAAATGTTATTGAGGTTATTAATACTGTAGGAACAAAAAAAGGCCCATTGTATGTGATTTTAGCTGTTTTTTCGATTTTTTTAAGAAAAAATCCAGATCCAAAACCAAAACACGAAAACAAAACAAGAAGGTGAGGTTCCAGATCCAAAACCAGGGGAGATCCAAAACCAAAACCAAAACACGGGGGTCGGCGCACATCTCTAGTTTAAATAAGTACCGTACTGATAAATGATTGTAATATTTATAAATGTACAATTTGTGATGTAAAGTATATGTATTTAATTGTATTCATGTACATAGCCCTTCTATAATTTATGTATATAGGTATATCTATTTTGTATATTTACATGGAAGTTTATATGGTACTTCTTACTTTGGTGGGAATATGCCTCATTGTATGGGATATACACACACACTAGTAGAAGATGCGGAGTGATCTAGCTGGGAGTGGTGAGGTTCCTGTCAGAAAAAAGAGGGCAGGGAGAGAGAAAGAGAGATAAGAGGAGCTGCCAGTAGACTGAGAGGGCACTGGAGTGCTCACCCCTCTGTGTCCCAGGTGACAGCTGAGTGCTAGATAGGCTCCTGGGCACAGGGGGGTGAATTCGGAGAGGGAGCATGGAAGCTGGTAGAAGCAATGGTTTCTGTCCTGCCAGAAAAAAGGCTGTCGGTGCTGATGTGTATCAGGAGTGGGTACAGGACACCCTGGCTGGCATCTCTGAAAACCCATCTCCTGGGCTGGTGAACAGTGGTAATGATAGAAGCTGTTGGCAGTAAGGATGCAGCAGCTGTAGCATACAGTGACCAGGGCTAGACAGCTGTAGTCGGAAGGCAGCATAGCTCTTTGTCGGACAGCTGATTGGCAATCCTATCTGATGAAGGCTCCGGTGGTCTTTAGTAAATGGCCGGACCAGCCCTAAGCAAGGCAGCTGCTGGGGGCAGTTTGGCAGTGGCTGTGGTGCCCTAACACTAGTGAGTGATCTACTTACACTGCCCTCTCCCAGGGCTTAGCAGCAGCACAAGTGAGGAGGGTGTAGAGACATATGGATGTAATAGCGAAATTACCCTTGGCACAGCTAGAGGAGTAATTTGGGGGAGCCCATTCACATTCTCTTCAGTGAATATTAGGCAGAAAATACTAACAGATATCTACCTGTAACTAAAGGGTAGCGGTTGTAAATAGAGTAAAGCCCCCTTCAGCTGATCAGGCATAGGTAGGAGATAGAAGACAGCTGCCAGCAAATAGCCAGTCCTCCCAGCCCAGTAAAGAGGGGTATCCTGGTATTCTACACAGCAGCAGTCAGCAGAGGTTCATCACTATTGGCTGTCAGTGAGTAAATCATATGCACTGTCCACATACAGTACAGCTACGGTATAGTGAGAGCGCCGGGCAGTCACAGCTGTGTTACCTGCAGTTACTAGCCTCATGTACTATGGGCCTGATTCAGGGCGTCCCATTTTTTTTAAATTCCGACCTCCAGGCCGCTCGCACAGCTGTGGGTGACCACCCACAGCTTGTGCTTGTGGCCTGGTGATGGAGGAGACCCTTGTGGTAGGGTCTTAGCACATGTAATGCCAAGTGGACTTCCTGCTCTAATAGAGCAGTGTCCACTACTGACATCACAAGTGATGTCAGTAGGGCCGCCCACAAATGGCAGGCGTTCCTAAGGGAACGCCTCCGTTTGTACAGCCACCATCCCTCCCTGCCTAGAAAATGGGACGAGCTGTCGATCAACATCGACAGCCACCCCGTTTTGATTTCTCACTCGCTACGGGGCTTGCGCATGCAATGCGTGCGCATTGGCCCACCATCGAGCCGCTTGTGAGCGCAATGCACTCGTGACCGGGTCTGAATCAGGCCCTATATCTCTAATGCTCTCTCATTAATACCAGACTGACTAAAGAGTTGGGGGAGAGAATAGTTTACTGCACTTATTTAGACAAAGCTGAAAATTGGTATATTGACATTTGATCACACAGTAAAGTAACTTCATTTTTGGCTTCTGATAGCAGAGGTCCAAAGGAACTATTTCTGCATCTTGGGTTAAATATATTGTTATCTCTAAAAGAACTAAAACAAAAAATGAACACTCAGGAAGGAAGAGTGTTTTATTCACGTGAAATACTTACCTTACTAAGAAACTGCAACTGGACTTTTTGAACTTAGTATTAAGGAGGATATCTACATTGATGATATATTGTTATTATTTATGCATGATGTTACTGCATTGTTCAGATAAACATATGTATGTCAATATACAACACAGTACACTGTTATGTCATATAAGGAGGTGAATGTATGTTCTTATTTACTTGGAATTTCGTCAATATAAAGAATGTTATATCTATATGTAATTGTGTTTACTTACCTGGAGGTGTGATGCAAACATCCAAAAGGAATAAGCAACAGATGCATTTGTGTTATAAAATTGTTTTCAACTAACATGCCCCTTCTACACACTACACTATAGGGAGTAATATTAATATTTGAGTGTATCCTTGGGCTTACATAGGCAAGTCCTATATATATGTATTATGGGTTTTCCCAAGTAGGCCCATACCGACAACCAATACTTGGGTGGAGGCACTGATAAAATAAAGGTACACCACTTAGAGGGAGGTTAAGGGTGGGTACAGTAGACTATATGGGAGCTAGTAACATGGTGACCCTTTACAGAGGTAAAAGGGGGGTTACAACTAGGCTCATGCCCCATGTGCCTAATGAGTAAATCACCACTGAACATGAGTAATGTAGATACTGTACATATGCTATTGTATAATGAGACATTATCCACCTGAGTACCAAAATAGCCAATCCCTGTATGGCTGTAGAATATATAGTATAACAATACTGTACCAGAATTATTTTAGGTTGAGATTGTGCCACATGACAGATTTATATAGTACATTGTATTATCTTGTTGTTGTCATGGAAAACCCTGAATAAATTAACTGTAGTTCTGTTTCCTTTTACTACTATAGATAAATTACTATTTCCAACAAAAATTATGTATATTTTCTCATTTCCAGGTCTAACTCTAAACTACATCTCTGATTTCCAGATAAACATCACTGATAACAGAAAAATAAAATCAGATACATGCAATTCATTCTGTCATGTCATTTGTCAATTTACAGCTGTTAAAGAATCACTTATTTTAATCACTGCTCAATTGTAGTTGGCACTTACAACTCCTGTCGGCTTTTATGTTGGTTTGAAGATACAAGCAGAATGTACTGCACAGGTACAGTAAGTGATAAAGTATTAAAATCATAAAACTTATCACATTAAATCGAGCATGACAGCTAACTTGCACACATTAATTCTAGAGTGACCATGATTCAAACTCTGGTCCCTGCTTAAAATTGTCAGTAATTACAGACTCTGATCTCTGTATTATTTTTCCTTTCAAAACTATTATAGATATTACTTTTTAGATTATTTTCTTTTGGTGACAAAGTAATTATTATCTTTTCAGTCATATGTACTTACCCTTTGTAGGCTGTAGGAATTAGTCTTCGTGAAGAGATAAAGTAGGAAAAGTAATGTAGTGTGAGAGGCATCCAAGCAATTCTATTTAATGTTCTAGTGTTTCCAGTCACTTTAAATAAAGTTCTAAGTTCTAACATAATATGGGAAACCATAAAATTTTGAGACAAACATAATGTGTTTGCAGCAAGGCTGTTACTAGCATAGATGCAGTGGGGGCAACTGCTTAGGGGCCCAAAGAGGGGAGGGGGTGTCTTCCTTGACTGTCCAATGATTCTATGTGTTTTTTTGCCATTTTGCGGTGCATGAGGCCCTTACAAATGTTGCTATGGGGCCCCCAAATGACTAGTTACACCCCTGGTTAATAACAACGCACACAGAAATTGTAACAGGATTGATTAATAAGGTCTGCAAATGGACAGTCCATGTCAGCACTAGCCATACTTGCCTACTTTTTTTTCTCCTCCCGGGGAGGAGAAGCAGGTTGGTTGTGATGGGGCGGAGCCTGAAGGGTTGTGTCGTTAAGCCCCACCGCCTTTGCAGTAAATTGTCTTGATTGGCACAAATTTAAATAGGGGGTGAGGCTAAATAATGCGATTTGTAAAGAATCGCATAATTATGCCCTGCCCCCTATACGGGGACACACAATCACCACGGAAATTCTTCCCATTCAGCCCACTTCACTAGGAAGTGGGCAAAATGCGGGTGAAATGCCTACTCTACCGAGGGTGGGGTTATCTAAATATATCAGGAGCCTCCCGTGACATCCAGGAGAGTAGGCATGTATGGCACAAGCTCAGGATGAAATTTCATTGGGTAAAGCCATCGAAAACGTGCTGCAAAGTAAATACCACCAGTGGCACCGAGAGGGAAGGGAGCGGGTACTAATTACCCGAGCCTGGGCTTGATGGAGGGGCCTGGCGGGGGCCCGTGTATCACATCCGCCTCCCCTTCCTTGCCTGTCAGTGACAGCCTGTGAATTCTCAGTTCTGCACACACTGTTGTGTGCTGGGCTGCAGTGGGACAAGGGAGGCTGCTGTGGCAGCAATCTCCTCTGGTTGTGCAGTGGGGGGAGAATGATCACACTGATAGGGCACCCCTCCCCGGATTTGCCCCTGGTTGAGGAGCACATGGCACCCCCCCCCCCCCCGGTAGAGCAGCACAGCAATTGCTATTTTTTTATTATTAATATTATTATTTTATACGGAGGTGCGGCCACGCTTACTTACATTAGCCCACGCCCCCAATTTTACCCAGGCCCTGGCAAACCTCAGTACAGTCCCTGAGTATCACAATGCTGCTCGACTACTGAATTGGAGTGGTGTAATTGCTGTGTTTATATTTTTAGATTTTTTGTGTTATACTATTAAATATAATTTGTATTACCCAAGTTGTTTGTTAATAATGTATAGCCTCGAATAATGTCATGAGCTCTGCAGTGGTTAGGAAAATTTGTGGACTGCAAAGATTAACAGTTCAAACAACTCTATAAGGGAAAACTCACTCCCTATTGTAAATTATAACATATTAGAAGTCCCCAAAGAGTTTTGGGACCATAAAAAAGTGCTTTGCAATTGGCCGATTGAGTTGATCAATTGAGAAATGTTTAACTTTCATAAAATATTTACAGTGGAGCGAACATTACCCTTATAATATATCTTTTCTTTACAGCTCTCTCTTTATTCAGATATTAACAGATTATACATATATTAAAACCACTTGTGTATTATAAGAATGTTATAAATAAATAACCTTGCACTGTATATAAATAAATAAAAAATAAATCATTTTGCCTGTGACTGCAGCTGCTCAGTAAGGTTACGGGTATAAACATGGAAACATCAGAACCCAAAGCTTTCTGATGTTATGTGCTTATTTTTCTCTCATTGACACAGTTGCTCACTAATTAGAACTCAAGAGGACAATAATTTGATATAAGATTTTGTATGATGGAATTTTCTCTTATTTGTTGACTTTTTAGACATGATAAATGACCTCATTTCATAGCACCTTGGAGGGGTTGATCATTGAAAGTTGCCCACTACATTCAATGTGACATATTCTGCACAGTGTAGACATGTTGGGTAATTAAAATGCATAAAGAAATGCATAGAAACTAAGGAAATAGACAGCTAAAATGTATTGTTGTGAAAATACCCTTGACTGTCATGAGTTATATAACAGATAATTGAGAGTTTTTGTGTGGTATTTTTGGAGAGAGAAAAAACTATTAATTAAACAGTTATCCAAATGCCATTGTAGGAAGGACTTTGAAGGGTGGGTTTTACTTTTCCAGATGTGAATATCAGTCACAGACTAAAAATACACAAGTCATTGCACAAAGCAAATGACTTGCACCTATATATGTGATAGGTCATAAAACATGGGATATTTTCACAGTTAATAAATAACTCTGATGTCGAATATATGAATTTGCCTAAGGGTTACATTTCACAATATTAGTTTTCCATATTGGTAGGAAAAATGTTACATTAAAAGAGTGTAAACAAAATAACAGGAACATTAACAAAATGAAGCGTTTATTAAATAATTTAAAATGACATTTTATTTAAAATAGTGAGCACAGTCATACTTAATATGTCTGAATAATTAGATAATGCAATAAAAGGATGGATACAGTCAGGTGAAGCATATCATTTATAAAGAAACTGGGGATCAGTAGTGGAGGGGCATACCTGGCACACAAAGGGTATTAGTAATGGCATATGAGCCAATCATGGGATGTTCATATCTGCAGTTGCCATACCAACCGATTATTGCCTGGGAATGGCGAGTGCAGGTCTGCACCCCAAATCTGGGAGTGGCGAGTGGACTGGATTTCTGACATTGTTTATTTGGTTAATGTTTAATTAACATTTTGTGATCATAGCTTTCTCATGCACCCCTGTGCAAGCTCATTTATAATAACCTGTGTCAGCTGTCTTTTTGGTAGTATGATAGAAGCTATGTTTGGTGACTGCCTTGCCTTTAAAAGCAATTAGTTGGCAGGTGAGCTTTAAACCAGTTAACATTTTCTTCAGTTTAAACTCTGTGATAGCAGCTACCAGGTTTCCATAAGTATGACAGATAGTGTAGGACCTGCAGAGAAGTGGGGTCCCGTGATGTGGGCTGCAGGCTTAAATGCATTGATCAATCCATGAACTAAAACCCCATTATTTATGTATTATTGTGAGTGATTTAACAATGGTGAGTGCTGAGTTTTCTGTTTTTATTATATATATATATATTTATATATATATATACACACACACACACATATATATATCTATATATATATATTTATATATATACCCGCCCAGGCTTTGCACTGTAGCATTTTTTAATTAATCCTGTTTATAAGGCTGCCATGTATATACATTAGTATTTTTTCCTCTTGATGTCAATATGAAAAGATTTAGGAGTCTATGTACTAAGTCTTGGAGAGCGATAAAGTCGACGGACATAAAGTACCAACTAAAGAGCTACTAACTGTCATTTTTCAAACACAATCAATAAACAATAAAAGTGATAACAGCCCTCACAAACATAAATATGCAGCCTCCTGGGATGAAGAGTAGACAGGGGCGGATTGGGCCGCCGGGAAGCCAGGCTGGTTCCCGCTGGGCCGGTCCCTTAGTTGCCTTTAGGGGCCAGCGGCTGCACTTCCCTTGCCCACCCCTCTACTTTGGTGGCCCGGCTGCCGCGATCGGGGCTCAGCTCCGATCGCGCAGCATTACAGTTACACTGTATGTTAAATAAAATGGCCGCCAGGGGAGCTGCTGCGCATGCCCAGCCGCAGCAGCTCCTCCCATAATCCTTTGCGGAGCCTTCACTGACGGCTTTGCCTCCAGGCTTCTGTGGCCAGCCTCCGTCCAGGATAACTACGTGCACGCTGGCTGGTACAACAAGCAGCCTGTGCACACACAGAACGCCGGGCACAGTAGCAGCCTGCAAATACACAGTGTGACTGCTGATAATTAAACAGTAAGTAACCTGTTTAATTATATCTAACATATGTCTGCCTGCCGTTCCACTTGCTTATATATATATATATATATATAGATAAACAGTATATATATATATATATATACAGTATATGTATATCTATATGTCATACATATATATATATATTTATACAATTATATACATATAGATATACATATACTGTATATATATATATATATATATATATATATATGTATAGCTATGTGTATATATATGTATACACACATGTATGTGTATATATGTATGTGTGTGTTTATATATATATATATATATATATACGCAATATACATATATATATATATATATATTTATGTACATATATAAACGTTTAGAGTGCCACTCATCCACTTGCTATATATATATATATATATATATATATACACCCTCCAACAAGACCCGTTCCATTAGGTACAAAATGCTCTGCTCCTGGACTTGCCACAGGTGGCTGCAATCATACATTGGGGTAGATGTATGAAGCCCAGAAACGGTATCAGCGCACGTTAAGTGCGCTGATACCGTTTCTCCCCGATGCATGATCGGGGGTCTGGGCGGTAAATGACAGGGGCGCTGTGCGCCCCTGTCAATATTGGCGCTGCTATCTACAAGATAGCAGCGCCGACAGCCTGGGCTATGTACGAACGGTCAGATCGTCTGACCGTTCGGCCGGCTGTAGCTGTCGTTATCGACAGCTAGAGACTGGCGCTAGCCTATACCCACAGCAGTGACAGCGCTGTCCCTGCTGTGGTGGCTACCGGCTCCAGGGCTGCACGCGGGGATCTCGCGATACTTGCGAGATCCCGCGCATGCTCAGTGGAGCCGGCCGGGCCAGACACATATCGCATCAGCACTAGGCTGATGCGATGTGGTCTGTAGCGGGTAGCGCTGGAGGGGAGAGTTAACGCTCCCCCTCTCCGGCCGGTGAGATGTTCACACATCTCACCGGTAGTGCTTCCTGCTTCGCCTCGGTAAAGAGGCGAAGCAGGAAGCGTTATAGCGGCACTTAACGTGCCACTATAATACATCTACCCCATTAAGAGGGAAGTCAAGGAGCAGGGCATTTTGTACCTAATGGGACGGGTCATGTTGGAGGGTCTGTGTACATATATATATATATATATATTTGTGTTTACTTGTGTGTGTGTGTATGTATGTATGTGTATATATATATATATATATATATATATATATGGAATGCCATCACTCTGGTTCCCGGCAGTCAAAATCCTGACTCCGCTCCTGGTTCCTAAAGCTAACCTCCCCCTCCCCGCGCCCTAGACCTAACCCTTTTCCCTCAGTACCTAACCCTCCCCCTAAACCTAAAAATGTTGTGGCACCCCTCACTGCATCTGTATTGGTGTTTCGCTGTATTTACCGCTGTGCATCATGCAAGGGGTTAGTAGTAGCCTCGACTGCATCCAATTTAGAATCAGGCCCTATAAGGAGGGAGTATCCTGTCCCCTCACCATACCCCGTCCTCTCAACTGAGCCCGTCCCATTAGGGCTGCTTCCAAAAATTTCCCGGGCTGGTTTTCCTTCCCAATCCGCCCCTGAGAGTAGATATCGTCCTCAAAAAATAATGTTCCAAAAGTGTATCACTCCCTTGTGTTGGTGCTCTTTATGTCCTTATGTTAACCTCCAAAACAAAATTTGTGGGAATAAGAAAGATATATAATCATAGGGGCATATTCAATTACCTGCGGGACTTCTCCCGCAAGTAATTGAGAGGTAAAAGTCCCGCGGCGCGGGATTAAACTATTCAATAGAATAGCTTTTTCCCCACGTCAAAAAACAGGACCTCCACGCGAGAACACACTGATTCTGCGAGAACTGCGGAATCAGTGTGGTATTCATGCTCGCGCGAGGCCGAATAGGGCGACCTCATGCTGATTTTACCTTGCACCTACATGAGGTGCGAGGTAAAATCAAACAGCGGGGACTCGCACGCGGGGTCTTAGGGACACCCACGCGTAGAATCCCCGCTAAATGAATCCCGTCCAGCGCGCCAATTAGCTGCGGGGTAAACCCTGCGGCTAATTGAATATGCCCCATAGTGTAGTATTTTTAATGATTGTTGATCAACCATATGTGCATAATTGGTAACACCCAGATTGGGTGATAGTTGAAAATTCCCATCCACATCTATACAGAAAGGATTCAACAGCATGTATTTCAAATAATGTTTCTTTATTATAAATCCATCATACGATCTCCAGATGACATATCATGTACCAAAAAGCAGAAAAGATAGAGGTACATAGCGTAAATCTGCTTAAGGATAATTTATTAATAATTTAACAAATAGAAAAAATTTAACAAGACCTAAATGTTAAAAATAAAGGCCCTGATTCAGACCCACTCGCGAGCGGCTGTCCGCTCGCAAGTGGGTCGATGTTCTGCACTGAGCATGCGCACGACGGAGGGAGCTCCGTCGTGCGCATGCGCCAGACGCAACGAGCGAAGGAAAGTCCTTCGCTCGTTGTGTCTGATCAAAGGGGGCGTGCTGTCGATGTTGATTGACAGCACGCCCCCTTTGGTGGGCGTGCCGGGGGCGTGCCTCCCTGATGGGGGCGTTCCCACGGGAACGCCTCCCGTCAGAAGCCGGCCCACTGACATCACTAGTGATGTCAGTGGGAGTGATTTTGGCTCTGATAGAGCCGAAATCACTCCGGGGCTTGCGGTTGAAAACCTCAACCGCAGGCTCCGGCTCGCAGTTTCGATGGTCGCGATGGTCACGACCATCGCGGCCATCAAAATGCACGCTCGTATAGGCTGTGGGTGGTGACCCACAGCTATACGAGCGTCCAGGAGGACGCTCCATTTTTATGGAGGGTGGCCCTCATTCAGAGCGTGCGCTCTGCTCAGAGCGTACGGCTCTGAATGAGTGCCAAAGTCCTCAATAGATTAGACACTGCAGCTCGTTAAGGAATAAACAACTACCAGATGATAAGATGGTCTGAAAGATTTTAGACAAGTGCATTAAAGGCAGGAGTACCGGACACTCCTTGACTGAACACTGGATTCCTCCTTTATCAAGCAGCGGATACCTCTATCTTTTCTGCTTTTGGTACATGATATATCATCTGGAGATAGTATGATGGATTTATAATAAGAAACATTATTTGAAATACATGCTGTAGAATCCTCTCTGTGTGAGGAAAATCTTAAGGTAACCCAAATACCTAAAGGGGATTTGAGAGGTGTGTGCTTTAAGGGGGTGATACGTTTTTGGAACATTTCTCAAACACAGCCTGTAACATGGCAGTTATGAGCTGATTGGCTGGTTTTTTATCTCCATTCACTTTATCTCCATTCAACGCTTAGGAAATAGACCCCCCCAGTTTTGATGTGACACACAAAAGGGCCACGTAAAGTTGTCCATGAGCAAAACAGTCTCTAATTATTGTCATGCCAAAGCAGACTCTTATTGGGAATTGAAATTAAAGAATAGTTTTTCAAATAAATGAAATAGGATCGGTAAAAGAAGGGAAAAACTTAAATTTTCTGGAGAAACTAGATAATATGTATCAATCTCTACATGGTATAAAGTCCATCGTTGTGACATATCTTTAATGGTTTAGGCAGAGTAAGCGTAAGAAAGCACTCAGACGTCTGCTTTTTCATTGACTTTCTTCTCTAAAATTGTCATTTCCATTTTGTCAAACATTAAATAATGTTTCATACATCTAAACTCTCCTCGACTAATGCTCTAGAGAGTAGTAAAAACTGCAACAAAATCCATCCAGTGGTTCTTTAACAAATGCCTACCAGAGACTTTATTTTATATACATTGTGTATTTATATACAGTATTAGGTCTGTCTAAACAGTTAGGTAGAAGGTCTGATATATCTGTATGCAACACTTGCAACAAGGTTGCTCATTCGTGCTGACATTCATGGACATGTCTAGTCCTGCCCCTTCTCAGGGTATGTCTGAGGCCGCCACCGCACTGCCATTGCATTCATTTCAACAGAGTGTCCTGAGCAGTCTGCATCGAACAGCAATGAAGCAATGACACAACATTAAGTTGTGCTTCAAATTGGGTAAATTGGTGATGGAGACTCACGAAATGTTGGTGAAAGTGTACGGGCAGGATGAGTGTACGATTGGTTTTGCACGCTTTCGCAGTGACAAGGAATCGGTGGAAGACGAGCTCCATTGCTCCACTGCTGTTCGATGCACACTGCTCGGGACACTCTGTTGAAATTAATGCAATGGCAGTGTCGTGGCAGCCTCGGGCAAAACCAGACTGGGGGCAGGTCCAGACATGTCCATGCATGTCAGAGTGCAAGAGTGACCTTGTTTCTTTTTAGAAAGCCATCGTATAAATATATATATATATATATATACTGTATATATATTTATATATATATATATATATATTAGGGGTGAGCGGGTTCGGATTTCTGAAATCTGAACCCCCCCGAGCCACCCGATCCGAGTCCGATCCGAGTCAGGCTCGACTTTTCCCGCATGACTCGGATCTGAAATCGAGGCAAAACGTCATCATCCCGCCTTCCGGGTCTCGCGGGTTTTGGATCCTATATAAGGTACCCGTGTCGGCGCCATTTTCTCACTTGGGTGTGGACAGTGAAGAGGGAGGGTGGGAGTTAGGGCTGGCTGGGCTGTGTAGTGTAGTGTAGTGCAGAGTAGTGTTGTGCTGTGCTGTGCTGCGCTGCGCTGTGCTGCTGTTGTCCACTACTTCAAAGTCCATAGGGGCTGGCTGTGTTGTGCTGTGCTGCTGTTGTTAATAGGGGCTGTGTCCACTACTTCAAAGTCCATAGGGGCTGGCTGGACTGTGTTGTGCAGTCAGTTCTACATAGGGGCTGTGTCCACTCCAAAGTCCTGTGCAGTGTCCCAGTCCTAAAGGGGTGCTGTAGTGTTGTCCAGGGGGTGCTCTGTCCATCAGGGGTGCTCCCCCCAAGTGCTAAAAAAATAATATTTTTTTGTGTGTTTGTGAATTGTGTGCGCAGTAGCCGCACATGCATCAACAAAGTAGTGCCAAGCATGCGCCTGTGTCCTAAGTAAAGGGCCGGCTGGCTTGACCGTTAAAGGGTGCTGTAACCCCGAAAGTACACTCCAGTCCAAACCAAAAAAATATATATTTTCTGTGTTTGTGAATTGTGTGCGCAGTAGCCGCACGTGCATCAACAAAGTAGTGCCAAGCGTGCGCCTGTGTCATAAGTAAAGGGCCGGCTGGCTTGACCGTTAAAGGGTGCTGTAACCCCCAAAGTACACTCCAGTCCAAACCAAAAAAATATATATTTTCTGTGTTTGTGAATTGTGTGCGCAGTAGCCGCATGTGCATCAACAAAGTAGTGCCAAGCGTGCACCTGTGTCATAAGTAAAGGGCCGGCTGGCTTGACCATTAAAGGGTGCTGTAACCCCCAAAAGTACACTCCAGTCCAAACCAAAAAAAAAATTATTTTCTGTGTTTGTGAATTGTGTGCGCAGTAGCCGCACGTGCATCAACAAAGTAGTGCCAAGCGTGCTCCTGTGTCATAAGTAAAGGGCCGGCTGGCTTGACCGTTAAAGGGTGCTGTAACCCCCAAAGTACACTCCAGTCCAAACCCAAAAAAATATATATTTTCTGTGTTTGTGAATTGTGTGCGCAGTAGCCGCACGTGCATCAACAAAGTAGTGCCAAGCGTGCGCCTGTGTCATAAGTAAAGGGCCGGCTGGCTTGACCGTTAAAGGGTGCTGTAACCCCCAAAGTACACTCCAGTCCAAACCAAAAAAAAAAATATTTTCTGTGTTTGTGAATTGTGTGCGCAGAAGCCGCACGTGCATCAACAAAGTAGTGCCAAGCGTGCGCCTGTGTCATAAGTAAAGGGCCGGCTGGCTTGACCGTTAAAGGGTGCTGTAATCCCCAAAGTACACTCCAAACCAAAAAAAATATATATTTTCTGTGTTTGTGACTTGTGTGCACTGTGGCTGCACGTGCATCAACAAAGGAGCAGCGCCAAGCGTGCGCCTGTGTCCCATAAGTAAAGAGCCGGCTGGCTCATTTTTAAAGGGTGGTGTAACCCACAAAGTGCACTACTCTCCAGCAAAAATAAAAAAATATTTTCTGTGTTTGTGTGCGCTTTAGCCGCACGTATATATCAATATAACATAAATGGAGGACCAAACTTTCTCCGATAAAAATAAAATAGGGAAAGATCAAGAACCACTTCCTCCTAGTGCTGTTGCTGCTGCTGGGAGTTGTTCATCATCCCAGAGAGGAAGTAGGAACATCACTACTTTTACTAAACAATTGACCCTCCAACAGTCCCTAGCGATGAGGATGAAGTACGACAGTAGTCATCCTGAAGCAAAACGTATAACTGAGGCCTTAACTGCTATGTTGGTGTTAGACGTGCGTCCGGTATCCGCCATTAGTGCAGTGGTATTTAGACAATTGATGGAGGTAGTGTGTCCCCGGTTCCAAATCCCGTCTAGATTCCACCTGCATCCTCAAAGCAGCAGCGACAAGCGTGCGTCTGTCTGTTAAAGGGTGGTGACACCCTCAAAGTGTGCTACACAAACAATAAAAATATTGTTCTTTTTTTTTCTGTCTTTGTGAATTGTGTGGGCTGTAGCCGCACTTGCATCCTCAAAGCAGCAGCGACAAGCGTGCGTCTGTCTGTTAAAGGGTGGTGTAACCCTCAAAGTGCGCTCCACAAACAATAAAAATATTCTTCTTTTTTTTTCTGTCTTTGTGAATTGTGTGGGCTGTAGCCGCACTTGCATCCTCAAAGCAGCAGCGATAAGTGTGCGTCTGTCTGTTAAAGGATTACATCAGTGACAGCATCCAAGTAGGCATGTCAGACAGTCCGTACCTGTACTGGCAGGCAAAAGAAGCAATTTGGAGGTCCCTGTACAAACTGGCTCTATTTTACCTGAGTTGCCCCCCCTCCAGTGTGTACTCCGAAAGAGTGTTTAGTGCAGCCGGGAACCTTGTCAGCAAAAGGCGTAGGAGGTTGCTTCCACAAAATGTGGAGAAGATGATGTTCATAAAATGAATTATCAACTCTTCCAGGGAGACCAGCCTCCAGAACGTACAGAGGGACCTGTGGTTGTGGATTCCAGCAGGGACGAATTAATACTCTGTGAGGATGAGGATGTACACAACACTGAAGAGGGTGAGGAATCGGTGGATGAGGAGGATGAGGACGACATCTTGCCTCCGTAGAGCCAGTTTGTGCAGGGACAGATTAATTGCCAGCTTGTTTTGTGGGGGCCCAAACGAACCAATCATTTCAGCCACAGTCGTGTGGCGGACCCTGGCGCTGAAATGTTTGGTTTGTTAAATTGTGCATGTCCTGTTTATACAACATAAGGGTGGGTGGGAGAGCCCAAGGACAATTCCATCTTGCACCTCTTTTTTTTCTTTGAATTATGTATAGTTTGGGGCCTAGTTTTTCAAACTGCCATCCTGTCTGCCACTGCAGTGCCACTCCTAGATGGACCACGTGTTTGTGCCGCCCACTCGTATCTCTTAGCATAGTCATCCAGCTACCTCGGTGCAACCTTTTGGACATAAAAACACTATTGTGAGGTGTGAGGTGTTCAGAATAGACTGGAAATGAGTGGAAATTAAGGTTATTGAGGTTAATAATAGCATAGGAGCAGAAAAACCCACAAATTCTGTGATTTTAGCTGTTTTCATGCTTTTTTTAAAAAAAATACAGATCCAAAACACAAAACCCAGAACCCAAAACACGGAAGGGTGGTTTTGGCAAAACCAATCCAGATCCAAAACTCGAAGAAAGATCCAGATCCAAAACCAAAACACAAAACACGAAAAGCGGCCGGTGCACACCCCTAATATATATATATATATATATATATATATATATATATATATGTATATATATATACCTGTGTATATATATATATATATATATATATATATATACATATACAGTATAGATAAAGGTACAGAGGGCCTGCTTCAGACTTGGGAATAGAGTGAGATATCTCTCTCAACTGATCATCTTGGTGAAACCATGCAGCACTGCAGGTGGGGCAGATTTAAAATGTGCAGAGAGATTTAGATTTGGGAGGAGTGTTTCCAAACTGACATCTAAATTGTAGAGTAATAATAAAGCTCTGCAGTATTTGTGGGCTACATCCAAAATCGCCAGTATTTACCCCACATGTACTAAATGTATTTACACCCCTTGCATTGTAATATGGTTTGTGCAGGTTCACAGTTGAGAGAGATATTTCACTCTATTCCCAACTCTGAATCAGGCCCAGAGTGCAGAGCTGAATGGAATCAGCCAAACAGAGCGCGTCACTCCAGGATTTGTTCAGAAGAATTTTATCTGCATGTTCAACATTTCAAGGCCCATCTATCCCTGTCATCAGGAATACAAAAATACACAACATGAAAACTCTTACTCAGGCATTTTTATGTTGTGTATTTTTGTATTCCTGATGACGGGGCTCATGGGCCTTGAGACCTTGAACATGCAGTAAAAATTGCTTTGCACTCGCTATCTTTATCCAATTTTTTCTGCAAGCACCCAGGTACTTTATACATTGGGGATATGGTAAATATATAGAGTTTCTCTCGGCAATGCTAAAAAATTGAGGTTTTGTACAGTTATACAGTATGTATCTAAACTGAGTGATCGGGAAGTGATTCTGTTAGAAGAAAAATCTATTGTACAATGCCTTAATGAATAGGCAATTATCATTGAAATTAGGATGGAGTACTAATTAGATTAAGCCTTTAGCACATTAATTTCAAGATCTCACAACGTGGAAGAAGTTTAGTTTGTCTATTTTGCTATGTTCTTTTCTCAGAAAATTATCCCTTTCAACTATTTATGTTTTTCAGTGGTATAATGGAAAGTTTAAGGATCATATCATTTTAATTCAAAATTAAACAAATACATTTAAATGAATGCGGTTCAGGAGAGACGGTTAAAAATATCCAAAATTCATCATTCATCTTTCAGTAACCCTACTTGCAAATTGAATTACTGTCTCTTCCAAGTAACTCCTTATGTGTCTTGACTTTCACAGAATGGTCCTTCTTTGGTCCCCAGGCCAAAAAATCTTTAAGTTACATTTTTACCTTTTCAATAACTTAAACTCCCATTTAACATAATAAATAGGGCAAGTGTGAACATATATCCTATAACTGTATTGTCACATTATTGCAGCTCAACAAAAGTAAGTGTATGGTTACTTGGTGTCAGTATTTTATTTAATTGTTTTTATTTTTGGAATTTTTTAATTAACAGTGGAAAAATAAAATAACACTCAGAATATACAGGAGACCAGACAGATTTATGAAACACAATATAAAAATCAGGAATGTAGAAGAACAGGCAAGTAAAATAAAATAAAACAACAAAAAAAATAAGAAGCATAAGCAATATACTGTATAAGAAAGTATAAGAAAAAGAATAGTCAGTTGTTTGAAATACAATAAGATAGACAAGCAAAATATCTCAGAAGAGGCACTATATGTCACCTCAAACAGTAATAAAGCCAAGTAATAAAAGCGAACCAAAAAAGAAAAACATTCAGGCCTATGCACCACAAAATATGGAGAAAAGTTGGGCAAATACCAGCAGGACAAAGAGAAACTTCAATCAATAGTGAGAAGCAATGCAAACTGCTATAAAAAATATAGACAGACTGAATAGGAGACACCCCAGCTCCCAACATCAAACTGGACCACTTCACTATGAACCTGCCATCATCAAACATTCATAAAACAAATTTACACCTGAGCTTTATAAATAAATGAAAATATACTGTAATGCACAATATCCATTGTCTCTAAAAGCACAATCAAAATATAGCAAACAACCACCACCCCTATTGCCCCACCCTATATGACCATACCTCCAAATTATGGCATATCTGGATGTCCAAACAAAACCCCTCCCCAACTACTATACACTATACTACCTAACCCCCCAACTCAAGAAAATGAGGGCAACTATACCCGTGTACCTTAAGGTAATGATTTTTCCAAGGAAAAAAGGCCATCAGAGAGATTCCCAAAAGAAACAATCTACAATATCCCAAGTATAAAATGTAAAAAAGATCAAATAGAAAAACCAGGAGGATAAGATACCAGATTAAAATTAAACCCGTGAACTGGGCCTGTACGTGCATCCAAAAAAGGGGCATGGCCTTGCCTCAAAAGGGTCATGGCCTCTTCTCACGGGAGTGTGCCACGAGCCATGGGGGTCTGGCCTCGTGGCACGCCCCCTTTCAGTTTCCCTGGCCAAGCAGAGTGCCAGGAGGCGGAGTTGCTCGGCCGGGGTTTGACACCGGACCAGCCTATCTGGCCATCGCCCCCTTCTGCATTTGCCATTCTGAAGTACAGCCCCATATATACATATACATATTCCGTAGACATGTCCCATTAAGGCATGTTGGACATAATCTGAATTTCACAAAACCTACTGAATTTCTGCCACTCAAACTTATGAAATTCCGATCATTAAGACTGACACATTAATGGACGTGTTCCTTGCGCAATACAGATATGGTATGCCATCACACCCTGTGGTTAACTACAGATTCAGCTCTCTCACAGAGTGAGATTGCTGTCACTCACAAAATGGAGCTGCAAATTCACAGAATTGTGTGATCATTGGAATTCACACATGCTACTGAGGTCTGAGCAGAAGATAGAGCTACGTAGATGGGAAAAGAGTGGTGTGGATGGGGGGAGGAGACAGAGCAGAGTAGATGGGGAGAAATAAAGGCATGGAGAGGGGGAAGATTAAGCAGTAGATGATGGGGGGAAACCAAAGTGATTCATATGGGTGGAAAACAATGGTGCGGATGGGGGTGGCAAAGTGATGCAGATGGTTGGAAAACAGTGGTGCGGTTGGGGGGGAAGACAGCAGCGCGGATGGGGGGGAGACAGTGAGGCACATTTTGGCAGGACACAGCGATGTGTATGGAGTGGTACAGAGTGGCATGGCCCCGAGAAGATAAAGATGGCGTAGATGGGTAAAGACAAATTGGTGTGGATGAGAGAATACAGACTATAACAAATGGGAGAACATACAATAGTAGGGATTGGGGAGAACAAATTGGTGCAGATGAAGAGGAAGACAGAGTGGGTGGCGTTTTCAATATTTTATTTTACTGCATCTTCACCTGGGGGGTAGTGGCCTTTAAGTACCTGAGGGCTTTGGCATCTTAGCCTGGCAGGCACCAATCCACCAGGGCTTTGGAGTCTTCAACCCACCAGAGGCTTCTGGTGTCTTCACCTGGAGATGACAGCCAATTAGGTATTTTGCACAGCTGCCACTTCCCCAAGGCTTCTGGTGTCCTCTTCACCGAGTGGGCAGCAGCCTGTAAGCTCTTTTTCATGACTGCTGCCCTTTAGGACTTTTGGCATCTTCTTTCTTCAGGAGCTCTTCACTGCTCCCTCTCAGCTGACGGACTGCCTTGTGGCCTCCTCATGCTGGCTTATGTAAGCCAGCCGAGGGGGCAGGGTGATGATGTCACAATCCGTGATTGGCTCGTGGTGGACATCTTTGAAATTCAGAAATGGCACTGATGCACCATTTTTGAAATTGGCTCCACTGCCAAACTCTGTAGAATGGCTGGCAGGGACTGGATCCTCTCGGAACCAGGCCCGCCGCCAATGCTGCACCACCGCTGGTTCCCCACGCCTCTGCCGCTGAAGCCTGCACCACCACCAGGTCACTGCCTGGCTAACTCCCTGCCATGGCTATGGCTCCACTACCATTTCCATGTCCGCTAATTCCCGCAAAGGACAGCTATCTTGGTGTTCCCAGGTGAAGCCACATTAGTTACATCCCCCTGCTGGAAGCACCTACTGAGGCTTCGCAACAAGTTGAAGCTCCCTATCTATATATTGGCGCATTTGTGAGGTAATAGTTTAAAAACTGTAACTTTCTAATTTACTTGAACCCCAAAAGCACCTACCCTGGAGCAATAGCTACCTAATAAAACAAAGTCTAAATTTGCCCTGTACCCTGACTTATGCTTTCCCAAAAATCCCCCATAGAGAACAGTAGAAAAGTGGTCCTAATTGAAAGTGTCAGAAAAAACTTACAGTTGGAGATTTAGATTACTCCCAAATCCTCATGTTTTTTGCCCTGAAATTTGGCATGCACCACCGAGCGACAGTTCTACAAGAAAAAGTTTACATCACCAAGTCCATGTAATCAACGTTTCGACCCCCTAAGGGTCTTTGTCAAGACAGGTCACCATGTGTCAATCATCCAGCTTGCTGACCAGGTGCATACTGACCTGACCACTAAAGCTCCCTTAAATACTCTCACCAATCAAAGTAATCTTATCAAGTGATAAGATTACTTTGATTGGTGAGAGTATTTAAGGGAGCTTTAGTGGTCAGGTCAGTGGACCTCATTCAGACCCAGTCGCAAGCGCTACACACTCGAAACTGGGTTGAAGTTTTGGTCCTGCGCACGTGCAGCTGCCACACTGCGCGTGTGCAAGCCCTGGAGTGAGAGAGAAACTCTCTAGCTCCGGAGCTCACTACTAAAGGGGTGGCTGTCATTGTTGATCAACAGCTCGCCCCTTTTTGTAGGTGGGGCGGGGGATGGCTACACTGACCATACTGGCCACACTGACATCAGCAGTGATGTCAGTGGGGAACTTCCTACTCGATCAGAGCAGGAAGCTCCCTGGGGCTTGCGGTTGCCGAGACCCAACCTTAGGGTCTTGTTGCAAGCCCCGATGGTCTTGACCATCGCGACCATCAACCTGGTTGGTCGCTAAGCTGTGGGTGGTAACCCACAGCTTAGCTAGCGACCAGGAGGGGGCCGCCCTCATTCAGAACGAGTACTCTCTTCTTGCGAGCGCATCTGAATGAGGGCCTGTATGTTCCTGGTCAGCATGCTGGATGGTTGACACATGGTGACCTGTCTTGACAAAGACCCTTAAGGGGTCAAAACGTTGATTACATGGACTTGGTGATGTAAACTTTTTTCTATTAAAACATCTTTTTTGCATACATTGCGGTGAGTGCCCTCTATGGCTGTATTAAGCCTAACTATGGACTTAAAATTGGAGCAAATTTTTTGGTTGTCTCCTCAGTGGAGCACCTCGTGGATTACCTTGGTGGATGTGAGTGCAGTAATATAATATATATATATATATATATATATATATATATAAAACAAAATATTCAAAGAGAATGTAAAAACAGATGCAGATAAAAGAGCACTAATATGGCAGGCAGACATGGTCCAGCAAGAATAATAGCTCATATACAGTTAAGAGAGTCCAGAAGAGGCACCACATCACGGAGTCCAGTCTGAAAAGGCTATCAAAGAGGATAATCTCACCTCAGGGTCTGTATATGAAGTTGAATTGCAACATCTTCCAGATAATTCAGAATATTCAAAATAGACATCCTTAGAGAGTCTCCCAAAGGAATTGGCAACAAAAAAAAATGGCGGGCCCACTCAACAGCAAATGGAGGAGGAAATGAGCCTTTAGTAAGACATCTTTTTATGCAGCAAATATTTTTGGATAGCCAACCTCTGAGACTCTAAGGGGGTTAGCCAGCCAGTGACAGGAGTTGCACAGTCCAGGGAGGAAATATAAGACTCAGGGCCTGATTCAGAGCCGCTCGTAAGCGGCAGCTCATTCGCTCCAAGCGATGTTCGCACATCTGCGCATGCGTATGGGTCGTAATGCGCATGCGCTAACCAGTCAGTGCGGTCAGAAATCGAGCGCTCGCAAAATAGCGAGTGCCTGCTAATTTGAGTGACAGGATGTGGCATTTGTGGGTGGTAACAGGGGAAGGTGCTTGAAAACGGGGAGTGGAGATCTGAACGTAGGCGTGCCAAACGGTCAAAACGGGCGTTTTAAGGGTGTGCATAATTAACAAAGCAGCGTCATCGACCACGTCACTTGGTTGTTTCTTAGCCTGAACTGTTTGCATGATTGCGGTAGGAAAATCCTACCACAAGCACTGTGAGCAGTTCAGACGCCTTTCAATGTACTCGATTAATCAAATAAATAGCGGAGATGACGTAGGATGCGAGCGGCATGGGGGCGTCTTTACAAAATATAGAGCGCATGTTTCGTTTGCTCGCACATACATAGAGGCGTCAACAGACCGCAAAGAGTGAGTGCTCAATTTAAATAGCCGGCCCCTTTTTCTGAACGAGCGAGCGCAAATAGCGTCCGGCTCTGAATCAGGCCCTCAGTCACAGCAATCCTATCTTGCGTTTGTTGCATATCTTGACATAGAAAAGACAACTTAGTAGGTAGTGTGCTCCCTTGAGCTGCAACCCTCCATCCCAAGTTTGTAATGGCTTGAAGAAGTCATTTAATGGTGCCCACAGATGGCACAACCACAGCATGAGATAACTGTAACAACAGGTAAGTGTCAGCAGCCAAATAAAAGTTCAGAGTCCTGAAAAGCAGACCAGTGTAATATGAAGTTCCACCAGGTAGTTCTGAACAAGATATTGTAGATATAGGAAAAGCAAACAAATCGGTGCAGGTAAGTACTGAGTACCCAGTTTAAGAGATAAAAAAGTTACTCCGAAAAATGCATAAACTGGGATGTTCATCATGGGATGTTCATATCTGCAGTTTCCATACCAACCGATTGTTGCCTGGGAATGGCGAGTGCAGGTCTGCACCCCAAATCTGGGAGTGGCGAGTGCACTGGATTTCTGACTTTGTTTATTTGGTTAATTTTCAATTAACATTTTGTGATCATAGCTTTCTCATGTACCCCTGTGCAAGCTTATTTAAGATAACCTGTGTCAGCTGCCTTTTTAGGTAGTATGATAGAAGCTA
This sequence comes from Taudactylus pleione, assembly GCA_031769625.1. Taxonomy (NCBI): domain Eukaryota; kingdom Metazoa; phylum Chordata; class Amphibia; order Anura; family Myobatrachidae; genus Taudactylus; species Taudactylus pleione. The sequence continues at coordinate 6,359,252 of JAUIMM010000300.1, forward strand.
TGTTTGGTGACTGCCTTGCCATTAAAAGCCATTAGTTGGCAGGTGAGCTTTAAACCAGTTAACATTTTTTCAGTTTAAACTCTGTGATAGCAGCTACCAGGTTTCCATAAGTATGACAGATAGTGTAGGACCTGCAGAGAAGTGGGGTACTGTGATGTGGGCTGCAGGCTTAAATGCATTGATCAATCCATGAACCAATACCCCATTACTTATTTATATATTATTGTGAGTGATTTAACAATGGTGAGTGCTGAGTTTTCTGTTTTTAGTTTTATATATATATATATATATATATATATAGCCGCCTGGCTTTGCACTGGAACATTTTTAATTAGTCTTGTTTAACCGAGGTCTTATGAGGTTGCCATGTATATAGATTAGTAATTTTTCCTCCTGATGTCAACATGAAAAGATTTAGGAGTCTATGTACTAAGCCTTGGAGAGAGATAAAGTCAACGGACATAAAGTACCAACTAAAGAGCTACTAACTATTATTTTTCAAACACAATCAATAAACAATAAAAGTGATAACAGCACTCACAAACATAAATATGCAGCCTCCTTGGATGAAGAGTAGATATCATCGGCCTCAAAAAATAATGTTCCAAAAACATATCACTCCTTTGTGTTGGCGCTCTTTATGTCCTTATGTTAACCTCAGAATCAAAATTTGTGGGAATAAGAAAGAGATATAATCATAGTGTAGTATTTCTAATGATTATTGATCCACCATATGTGCAAAATGGTAACACCCAGATTAGGTGATAGTTGAAAATTCCCATCCACATCTATACTTAAAGCATACACGTCTCAAATCCCCTTCAGGTATTAGGGTTACCTTAAGATTTTCCCCACACAGAAAGGATTCAACAGCATGTATTTCAAATAATGTTTCTTTATTATAAATCTATCATACTATCTCCAGATGACATATCATGTACCAAAAAGCAGAAAAGATAGAGGTACATAGCGTAAATTCTGCTTAAGAGTCATTTATTAATAATTTAAAACAAAGAAAAAATTTAAAAAGACCTAAATGTTAAAAATAAAGTCCTCAATAGATTAGACACTGCAGCTCATTAAGGAATAAACACCTACCAGATGATAAGATGGTCTGAGAGATTTTAGACTAGTGCATTAAAGGTAGGAGTACCGGACACTCCTATCTCCTTGACTGAACACCGGATTCCTCCTTTATCAAGCAGCGGATACCTCTATCTTTTCTGCTTTTGGTACATGATATATCATCTGGAGATAGTATGATGGATTTATAATAAGAAACATTATTTGAAATACATGCTGTAGAATCCTCTCTGAGGAAAATCTTAAGGTAACCCAAATACCTAAAGGGGATTTGAGAGGTGTGTGCTTTAAGGGGGTGATACGTTTTTGGAACATTTTTCAAACACAGCCTGTAACATGGCAGTTATGAGCTGATTGGCTGGTTCTTTATCTCCGTTTACCTAATCTCCATTCAAGGCTTAGGAAGTAGACCCCCCCAGTTTTGATGTGACACACAAAAGGGCCACCTAAAGTTGTCCATGAGCAAAACAGTCTCTAATTATTGTCATGCCAAAGCAGACTCTTATTGGGAATTGAAATTAAATAATAGTTTTTCAAATAAATGAAATAGGATCGGTAAAAGAAGGGAAAAACTTAAATTTTCAGGAGAAACTAGATAATACGTATCAATCTCTACATGGTATAAAGTCCATCGTTGTGACATATCTTTAATGGTTTAGGCAGAGTAAGTGTAAGAAAGCACTCAGACGTCTTTGTTTTCATCGACTTTCTTCTCTAAAATTGTCACCGCTCGGTTCCATTTTGTCAAACATTAATGTTTCATACATCTAAACTCTCCTCAACTAATGCTCTAGAGAATAGTAAAAACTGCAACAAAATCCATCCAGTGGTTCTTTAACAAATGCCTACCAGAGACTTTATTTTATATACTGTATATATATATATATATATATATATATATCTACAGTATTAGGTCTGTCTAAAAAGTTAGGTGAAAGGTCTGATATATTTGTATGCAACAGTTGCAACAAGGTCACTCATGCGCGCTGACATGAATGGACATATCTAGACCTGCCCCTTGTCAGGGTTTGCCCGAGGCCGCCACCGCACTGCCATTGCACTCATTTCAACAGAGTGTCATGAGCAGTGTGCAACGAACAGCAATGAAGCAATGACACAACATCAAGTTCGGCTTCAAATTGGGTAAATTGGTGATGGAGACGCACAAAATGTTGGTGAAAGTGTACGGGCAGGATGCTGTGAGTAGAAAATGTGTGTACGATTGGTTTGCACTCTTTCGCAGTGACAAGGAATCGGTGTAAGACAAGCTCCATTGCTCCACTGCTGTACGGCGCACACTAATCGGGACACTCTGTAGAAATTAATACAATGGCAGCGCGGTGGCGGCCTAAGGCAAAACCAGACTGGGGGCAGGTCCAGACATGTCCATGCATGTCAGAGCGCAAGAGCGACCTTGTTACTTCTTAGAAAGACATCGTATATATATATATATATATATACACAATTTATATTAGGGATGAGCGGGTTCGGATTTCTGAAATCTGAACCCCCCCGAGCTCCCCAGATCCGAGTCGTATCCGAGTCAGGCTCGACTTTTCCCACCTGACTCGGATCTGAAATCGAGGAAAAACGTCATCATCCCGCCTTCCGGATCTCGCGGGTTTTGGATTCTATAAAAGCTCCCAGCGTCGGCGCCATTTCTCACTCCGGCTGTGGACAGTGAAGAGGGAGGGTGGGAGCTAGGGCTGGCTGGGCTGTGTTGTGCTGCTGTTGTCCATAGGGGCTATGACCACTCAGTCCATAGGGGCTGACTGGGCTGTGTTGTGCTGCTGTTGTCCATAGGGGCTGGCTGGACTGTGTTGTGCAGTCAGTTGTCCATAGAGGCTGTGTCCACTCCAAAGTCTATAGGGGCTGGCTGGACTGTGTTGTGCAGTGTCCCATAAAGGCTGTAGTCCTAGAGGGGTGCTGTAGTGTTGTCCAGGGGATTATCTGTGCATCAGGGGTGCTCCCCCCAAAAATATTATTTTTTCTGTGTTTGTGAATTGTGTGCGCAGTACCTGCACGTGCATCAACAAAGTAGCACCAAGCGTGTGCCTGTGCCATAAATCAAGTGCCAGCTGGCTTATCTGTTAAAGGGTGCTGTAACCCCCAAAGTGCACTCAAAAAAAAATATTTATTTTTTTTGTTTGTGAATTCTGTGTGCAGTAGCCGCATGTGCAGTAACGCCAAGCATGCGCCTGTGTCATAAGTAAAGGGCCGGCAGGCTTGACCGCTAAAGGGTGCGTAACCCCCAAAGTGCACTCCAACCAAAATAAAAAAATATTTTCTGTGTTTGTGAATTGTGTGCACTGTGGCTGCACGTGCATCAACAAAGGGGCAGCACCAGGCGTGCGCCTGTGTCCCATAAGTAAAGGACCGGCTGGCTTGTCCGTTAAAGGGTGCTGTAACCCCCAAATTGCACTCCAAAAAAAAATTTTTTTTTTTCTGTGTTTGTGAATTGTGTGCACAGTAGCCGCACGTGCATCAACAAAGTAGCGCCAAGCATGCACCTGTGTCATAAATCAAAGGCCAGCTGGCTTGTCCATTAAAGGGTGCTGTAACCCCCAAATTGCACTCCAAAAAAAAAAATATTTTTTTCTGTGTTTGTGAATTGTGTGCGCAGTAGCCGCACGTGCATCAACAAAGTAGCGCCAAGCGTGCGCCTGTGTCATAAATCAAAGGCCAGCTGGCTTGTCCATTAAAGGGTGGTGTAACCCCCAAAGTGCACTCCAAAAAAAAATATATATTTTTTTTCTGTTTGTGAATTGTGTGCGCAGTAGCTGCACGTGCAACAACAAAGTAGCGCCAAGCATGCGCCTGTTTCATAAGTAAAGGGCTGGCTGGCTTGATCATTAAAGGGTGCTGTAACCCCCAAAGTGCACTCCAAACAAAATAAAAAAGATGTTTCTGTGTTTGTGAATTGTGTGCACTGTGGCTGCATGTGCATCAACAAATGAGCAGCGCCAATCATGCGCCTGTGTCCCATAAGTAAAGGGCCGGATGGCTCTTCTCTTAAAGGGTGGTGTAAGCCCCCAAAGTGCACTCCAACAAAAATAAAAAAATATTTTCTGTGTTTGTGAATTGTGTGCGCAGTAGCCACACGTCCATCAACAAAGGAGCAGCGCCAAGCGTGGGCCTGTTTCATAAGTAAAGGGCCGGTTGGCTCATCTGATAAAGGGTGGTGTAACCCCCAAAGTGCACTCCAACAAAAATAAAACATTTTCTTCTGTGTTTGTGAATTGTCTGCACTGTACGTGCATCCTCAAAGCAGCAGCACCAAGCATGCGTCTGTCTGTTAAAGGGTGGTGTAAACCCCAAAGTGCACTCCAACAAAAATAAAACTTTTTCTTCTGTGTTTGTGAATTGTCTGCACTGTACGTGCATCCTCAAAGCAACAGCGCCAAGAGTGCGTCTGTCTGTTAAAGGGTGGTGTAACCCTCAAAGTGCGTTCCACAAAGATTACAACAATCTTTTTTTTCTGTCTTTGTGAATTGTGTGCACTGTAGCTGCATGTGCATCAACAAAGGAGCAGCGCCAAGTGTGCGCCTGTGTCCCATAAGTAAAGAGCTGGCTGGCTCATTTCTTAAAGGGTGGTGTAACCCACAAAGTGCACTAGTCTCCAACAAAAATAAAAAATTATTTTCTGTGTTTGTGTGCACCTTAGTCGCACGTATATATCAATATAACATAAATGGAGGACCAAACTTTCTCCGATAAAAATAAAATAGGGAAAGATCAAGAACCACTTCCTCCTAGTGCTGAAGCTGCTGCCACTATTCATGACATAGATGATAACATGCCATCAACGTCGTCTGCCAAGGCCGATGCCCAATGTCATAGTAGAGGGCATATACAATCCCAAATGACAAAGTTCAGTAAAATGACCTTAAAAAATCATTTAAATCATCTGAGGAGAAACTTAAACTTGCCAATATGCCATTTACGACACGGAGTGGCAAGGAACGGCTATGGTCTTTCCCTATGTTCATGGCTAGTGGTTCAGCTTCACATGACGATGGAAGCCCTCATCCCGCTAAAAAAATCAAACCAGTTAAGCTGGCAAAAGCACAGCAAAGTAATGTGTGTTCTAAGAAGATATCACAAATCCCCAAGGAGAGTCCAAGGGTGGTGGCGGTTGCGATGCCTGACCTTCCCAGCACTGGACGGGAAGAGGTGGCTCTTTCCATTATTTGCATGCCCTCTACAAGTGCTGAAAGAAGCACCCACAGTCCACTTGCTGATATGCAAATTGAAGATGTCACTGTTGAAGTACAACAGGTTGAGGATACTGGTGTAGCTGGCGCTGAGGAGGAAGTTGGCGAGGAGGATTCTGATGGTGATGTGGTTTGTTTAAATCAGGCTCCGGAGGAGACAGTTGTTGTCCGTGGGATGAAAAAGCCCATCACGGTCATGCCTGGTCAGAAGACCAAACATTCCACCTCTTTGGTCTGGCAATATTTCCATCCAAATCCGGACAATAACTGTTATGCCATATGTACCATATGTAAATGTGAAATAAGTAGGGGTAGGGATGTTAGCCACCTAGGAACATCCTCTCTTATACGTCACCTGCAGTGCATTCATAAAAATTTACTGTCAAGTTCAGAAACTTTGGCTAAGACCGTAAGCAGTCCAGGGACACCTAAATCCCTTTGTCCTGTTGTATCCAAGTGCCTGCAAACCACACCCTCAACTCCCTCCTCTTCAATTTCCTTAGTAAGGATCGGAAGTAGTCCTGCAGGCCATATCACTGACTCTCCTATCCGGGATTCCTCTGGAGGATCCTGCATTGCTATGCCTACTGCTGCCACTGCTGCTGTTGCTGCTGGGAGTCGTTCATCATCCCAGAGAGGAAGTAGGAACACAACTACTTTTACTAAACAATTGACCTTCCAACAGTCCTTAGTGAGGAGGATGAAGTACGACAGCAGTCATCCTGAAGCAAAACGTATAACTGAGGCCTTGACTGCTATGTTGGTGTTAGACATGTGTCCGGTATCCGCCATTAGTGCAGTGGTATTTAGACAATTGATGGAGGTAGTGTGTCCCCGGTTCCAAATCCCATCTAGATTCCACTTCACTAGGCAGGCGATACCGAGACTGTACAGAAACGTCAGAAAAAGTGCCCTCAGTGTCCTGAAAAATGCAGTTGTAACCAATGTCCACTTAACCACGGACATGTGGACAAGTGGAACAAGGCAGACTAAGGACTATATGACTGTGACAGCCCACTGGGTAGATGTATCACCTTATGCAGCAACAATAGCAGCGTCACCAGTAGCAACATCTCAGAAACGCCAGCTCATTCCAAGGCAGGCTACACTGTGTATCACCAGTTTCAGTAAGAGGCACACCACCGACAACCTCTTAGAGAAACTGAGGGAAATCATCACCCAGTGGCTTACCCCACCTAGACTCTCCTGGGGAGTTGTGATATCTCACAATGCCATGACTGACTCTCCTATCCGGGATTCCTCTGGAGGATCCTGCATTGCTATGCCTACTGCTGCCGCTGCTGCTGTTGCTGCTGGGAGTCGTTCATCATCCCAGAGAGGAAGTAGGAACACCACTACTTTTACTAAACAATTGACCTTCCAACAGTCCTTAGTGAGGAGGATGAAGTACGACAGCAGTCATCCTGAAGCAAAACGTATAACTGAGGCCTTGACTGCTATGTTGGTGTTAGACATGCGTCCGATATCCGCCATTAGTGCAGTGGTATTTAGACAATTGATGGAGGTAGTGTGTCCCCGGTTCCAAATCCCATCTAGATTCCACTTCACTAGGCAGGCGATACCGAGACTGTACAGAAACGTCAGAAAAAGTGCCCTCAGTGTCCTGAAAAATGCAGTTGTAACCAATGTCCACTTAACCACGGACATGTGGACAAGTGGAACAAGGCAGACTAAGGACTATATGACTGTGACAGCCCACTGGGTAGATGTATCACCTTATGCAGCAACAATAGCAGCGTCACCAGTAGCAACATCTCAGAAACGCCAGCTCATTCCAAGGCAGGCTACACTGTGTATCACCAGTTTCAGTAAGAGGCACACCACCGACAACCTCTTAGAGAAACTGAGGGAAATCATCACCCAGTGGCTTACCCCACCTAGACTCTCCTGGGGAGTTGTGATATCTCACAATGCCACCAATATTGTGCAGGCATTACATCTGGGCAAATTCCAGCACGTCTCATGTTTTGCTCACACAATAAATTTGGTGGTGCAGAATTTTCTGAAAAGCGACAGGGGCATGCAGGAGATGCTTTGGGTGGCCCGAAAAATTTCTGGCCACTTTTGCCATTCAGCGACTGCATGTCGAAGTCTGGAGTGGAAGCAAACACTCTTGAACCTGCCCTGCCATCACCTGAAGCAAGAGCTTGTGACGTGGTGGAACTCAACTCAACGGAGCGGGTATGCACCTGACTCAAGCACAGTGGAGAATGATTTCTGTGTTGTGCAAGGTTCACCAGCCCTTCGAACTTGCCACATGTGAAGTCAGTTCAGACACTGCCAGCTTGAGTCAGGTCATTCCCCTCCTCAGGCTTTTGCAGAAGCAGCTGGAGAAAGTTAAGGAGGAGCTAAGATGGAGCGATTCTGCTCGGCATGTGGGACTTGTGGATGAAGCCCTTCATTCACTTTGCCAGGATTCCAGGGTGGTCAATCTGTTGAAATCAGACGACTACATTTTGGTCACCATGCTCGATCCTACATTTAAAGTCTATGTGGTGTCTCTCTTTCTGGCTGACACAAGCCTGCAGAGGTGCAAAGACCTGCTGGTGAAAACACTGTCAGCTGAAGCGGAATGCGACACTTCAACAGCTCCTTCTTCATTTTTCCGGCAACTGGGGCTGCCAGGAAAAAACTTCGGTATCCAAAGCAACCCGCTGGCGATGATGCAGGGCAGGCAGGACCAAGTTTGGACATCTGGTCCGGACTGAAGGACCTGGCAACAATTTCTGACATGTCTACTGTCACTGCATATGATACTGTCACCATTGACAGAATGGTGGAGGATTACATCGGTGACAGCATCCAAGTAGGCATGTCAGACAGTCCGTACCTGTACTGGCAGGAAAAAGAGGCAATTTGGAGGCCCCTGTACAAACTGGCTCTATTTTACCTGAGTTGCCCCCCCTCCAGTGTGTACTCCGAAAGAGTGTTTAGTGCAGCCGGGAACCTTGTCAGTGAAAGGCATAGGAGGTTGCTTCCACAAAATGTGGTGAAGATGATGTTCATAAAAATGAATTATAAACTCTTCCAGGGGGACCAGCCTCCAGAACGTACAGAGGGACCTGTGCACACCCTTACTTTATATATACACATATATATATATATGTGTATATATATAAAGTAGGGGTGTGCACTGGCTGCATTTTGTGATTTGTGTTTTGATTTTGGATCTGGATCTTTCTTCATGTTTTGGATCTGGATTGGTTTTGCCAAAACCACCCTTCAGTGTTTTGGGTTCTGTTTTTTTTTTTTTACTCTGTATTCATTTTTTTAAAAAGCATAAAAACAGCTTAAATCACAGAATGTGTGGGTTTTTCTGCTCCTATGCAATTATTAACCTCAACAACCTTCATTTCCACTCATTTCCAGTCTATTCTGAACACCTCACACCTCACAATATTGTTTTTATGGCCAAAAGATTGCACCGAGGTAGCTGGATGACTATGCTAAGCGACACGAGTGGGCGGCACAAACACGTGGCCCATCTAGGAGTGACACTGCAGTGGCAGACAGGATGGCAGTTTGAAAAACTAGGCCCCAAACAGTACATACTGCAAAGAAAAAAAAGAGGTGCAAGATGGAATTGTCCTTGGGCCCTCCCACCCACCCTTATGTTGTATAAATAGGACATGCACACTTTAACAAACCAATCATTTCAGCGCCAGGGTCTGCCACATGACTGTGGCTGAAATGATTGGTTCGTTTGGGCCCCCACAAAACAAGTTGGCAATTAATGTGTCCCTGCACAAACTGGCTCTACGGAGGCAAGATATCGTCCTCATCCTCCTCATCCTCCTCATCCACCGATTCCATGGATAAAACAGGAAAAAGGGATTTAGGTGTCCCTGGACTGCTTATGGTCTTAGCCAAAGATTCTGAACTTGACAGTAACTTTTTATTAACGCTCTGCAGGTGCCGTATAAGGGAGGATGTTCCTAGGTGGTTAACGTCCCTACCCCTACTTATTTCACCTTTACATATGGTACATATGGCAAGACAGTTGCTGTCCGGATTTGGATAGAAATATTGCCAGACCAAAGAGGTGGAATGTTTGGTCTTCTGACCAGGCATGACCGTGATGGGTTTTTACATCCCACGGACAACAACTGTCTCCCCCGGAGCCTGATTTAAACAAACCACATCACCATCAGAATCCTCCTCGCCAACCTCCTCCTCAGTGCCAGCTACACCAGTATCCTCATCCTGTTGTACTTCAACAGTGACATCTTCAATTTGCATATCAGCAAGTGGACTGTGGGTGCTCCTTTCAGCACTTGCAGGGGGCGTGCAAATGGTGGAAAGAGCCACCTCTTCCCATCCAGTGCTGGGAAGGTCAGGCATCGCAACCGCCACCACACTTGGACTGTCCTTGGGGATTTGTGATATCTTCTTAGAATGCACAGTTCTTTGCTGTGCTTTTGCCAGATTAACTCGTTTGATTTTTTTAGTGGGAGGAGGGCTTCCATCGTCATGTGAAGCTGAACCACTAGTCATGAAAATAGGGAAAGACCATAGCCGTTCCTTGCCACTCCGTGTCATAAATGGCATATTGGCAAGTTTAAGTTTCTCTTCAGATGATTTAAATGTTTTTTTCAAGGTCATTTTACTGAACTTTGTCATTTGGGATTGTATGTGGCCTCTACTATGACATTGGGCATCGGCCTTGGCAGACGACGTTGATGACATGTTATCGTCTGTCATGACTAGTGGCAGCAGCTTCAGCACTAGGAGGAAGTGGTTCTTGATCTTTCCCTATTTTATTTTTATCGGAGAAAGTTTGGTCCTCCATTTATGTTATATTGATATATACGTGCGGCTAAGGCGCACACAAACACAGAAAATAATTTTTTATTTTTGTTGGAGACAAGTGCACTTTGTGGGTTACACCACCCTTTAAGAAATGAGCCAGCCGGCCCTTTACTTATGGGACACAGGCGCACGCTTGGTGCTGCTCCTTTGTTGATGCACGTGCAGCTACAGCCCACACAATTCACAAACACAGAAAATATTTTTTTATTTTGTATGGAGTGCCCTTTGGGGGTCACAGCACCATTTAACGGACAAGCCAGCTGGCCTTTTACTTATGGGACACAGGCGCACGCTTGGCGCTGCTCCTTCGTTGATGCAAGTGCAGCCAGAGTGCACACAATTCACAAACACAGAATTTTTTTTTTATTTTGTTTGGAGTGCCCTTTTGGGGGTTACAGCACTCTTTAGCAGTCAATCCAGCCGGCCTTTTATTTATGGGACACAGGTGTACGCTTGGCACTACTTTGCTGATGCACATGCGGCTACTGCGTACACAATTCACAAACACAAAAAAATATATATTTTTTTATTTTGTTTGGAGTGCCCTTTGGGGGTTACAGCACCCTTTAGTGGTCAATCCAGCCAACCATAGTGCACGCTTGGCACTACTTTGTAGATGCACGTGCGGCTACTGCGCACACAATTCACAAACACAGAAAATATTTTTTATTTTGTTTGGAGTGTACTTTGGGGGTTACAGCACCCTTTAACGGTCAAGCCAGCTGGCCCTTTACTTAAGACACAGCCACACGCTTGGCACTACTTTGTTAATGCACGTGCGGCTTCTGCGCACACAATTCACAAACACAGAAAATATTTTTTTAATTTTTTTGGAGTGTACTTTGGGGGTTACAGCACCCTTAAATGGTCAAGCCAGCCGGCCCTTTACTTATGACACAGGCGCACGCTTGGCACTACTTTGTTGATGCACGTGCGGCTACTGCGCATACAATTCACAAACACAGAATATATTTTTTTATTTTGTTTGGAGTGTACTTTGGGGGTTTCAGCACCCTTTAATGGACAAGCCAGCTGGCCCTTTACTTATGACACAGGCGCACGCTTGGCACTACTTTGTTGATGCACGTGCGGCTACTGCGCATACAATTCACAAACACAGAATATATTTTTTTATTTTGTTTGGAGTGTACTTTGGGGGTTACAGCACCCTTTAACGGTCAAGCCAGCTGGCCCTTTACTTATGACACAGGCGCACGCTTGGCACTACTTTGTTGATGCACGTGCGGCTACTGCGCACACAATTCACAAACACAGAAAATATTTAATTTTTTTTTGCACTTGGGGGGAGCACCCCTGATGGACAGAGCACCCCCTGGACAACACTACAGCACCCCTTTAGGTCTGGGAATCTGCACAGGACTTTGGAGTGGACACAGCCCCTATGGACAACTGACTGCACAACACAGTCCAGCCAGCCCCTAAGGACTTTGAAGGAGTGGACACAGCCCCTATGGACAACAGCAGCACAGCACAACACAGCCAGCCCCTATGGACTTTGGAGGAGTGGACACAGCCCCTATGGACAACAGCAGCACAGCACAACACAGCCAGCCCCTATGGACTTTGGAGGAGTGGACACAGCCCCTATGGACAACAGCAGCACAGCACAACACAGCCAGCCCCTATGGACTTTGGAGGAGTGGACACAGCCCTTATGGACAACAGCAGCGCAGCGCAGCACAGCACAGCACAACACTACACTGCACTACACTACACAGCCCTGCCAGCCCTAACTCCCACCCTCCCTCTTCAATGTCCACATCCGAGTGAGAAAATGGCGCTGACGAGGGTACCTTATATAGGATCCAAACCCCGCGAGACCCGGAAGGTGGGATGATGACGTTTTGCCTCGATTTCAGATCCAAGTCAGGCGGGAAAAGTCCCTGACTCGGATCAGCCTCGGATCGGGGGAGCTCGGGGGAGTACGGATTTCAGAAATCCAAACCCGCTCACCCCTAATATATATAGTATATATATAAATATACCTGTATATATATATATATATATATATATATATAAATACAGTATATATAAAGGTACAGAGGGCCTGATTCAGACTTGGGAATAGAGTGAGATATTTCTCTCTACTGATCATCTTGGTGAAACCATGCAGCACTGCAGGTGGGGCAGATTTAAAATGTGCAGAGAGATTTAGATTTGGGAGGAGTGTTTCCAAACTGACATCTTAATTGTAGAGTAATAATAAAGCTGTGCAGTATTTGTGGGCTACATGCAAAAGAAGCCAGTATTCACCCCACATGTAAAAAAAATTATGTATTTACACTCTTTGCATTGCATTATGGTTTGTTCAGGTTCACAGTTGAGATAGATATCTCACTCTATTCCCAGCTCTGAATCAGGCCCAGAGTGCAGAGCTGAATGGAATCAGCCAAACAGAGCGCGTCACTCCAGGATTTGTTCAGAAGAAATTTTACTGCCTGTTCAACATTTCAAGGCCCATCCATCTCTGTCATCAGGAATACAAAAATACACAACATGAAAACTCTTACTCAAGCATTTTTATGTTGTGTATTTTTGTATTCCTGATGACGGGGCTGCATGGGCCTTGAAACGTTGAACATGCAGTAAAAATTGCTTTGCACTCGTTACGTTTATCCAATTTTTTCTGCGAGCATCCATGTACTTTCTACATTGGGGATATGGTAAATATATAGAGTTCCTCTCGGCAATGCTAAAAAATTGAGGTTTTGGACAATTATACAGTATATATCTAAACTGAGTGATTGGGAAGTGATTCTGTTAGAAGACAAATTTAGTGTACAAGGCCTTAATGAATAGGCAATTATCATTGAAATTAGGATAGAGTACTAATTAGATTAAGCCTTTAGCACATTCATTTCAAGATCTCACAACGTGGAAGAAGTTTAGTTTGTCTATTTTGCTATGTTCTTTTCTCAGAAAATCATCCCTTTCAAACTATTTATGTTTTTCAGTCATATAATGGAAAGTTTAAGGATCATATCATTTTAATTCAAAATTAAACAAATACATTTAAATGAAAAATAAAAGATTGCTGTTCACGAGAGACGGTTAAAAATATCCAAAATTCATCATTCATCTTTCAGTAAACCTACTTGTAAATTTAATTACTGTCTCTTCCAAGTAACTCCTTATGTGTCTTGACTTTCACAGAATGGTCCTTCTTTGGTCCCCAGACCAAACAATCTTTAAGTTACATTTTTACCTTTTCAATAACTTAAACTCCCAATTAACATAATAAATAGGGCAAGTTTGAACATACAGTATATCCAATAACTGTATTGTCACATTATTGTAGCTCAACAAAAGTAAATTTATGGTTATTTGGTGTCAGTATTTTTTTAAATTGTTTTTATTTTTGGAATTTTTAAATTAACAGTGACAAAATAAAATAACACTCAGAATATACAGGAGACTAGACAGATTTATGAAACACAATATAAAAATCAGGAATTTAGAAGAACAGGCAAACAAAATAAAACAACAAAAATATAAGAAAGCGTAAGCAATATACTGATAAGAAAGTATAAGAAAAAGAATAGTCAGTTGTGTGAAATACAATAAGATAGATAAGCAATATCTCAGAAGAGGCAGTATATGTCACCTCAAACAGTAATAAAACCAAGTAATAAAAGCTGTCACTATACATAAAGCCTATAGACTCATAAACCCCATATAAAAGCACAATAATGAAACCAAAATAGAAAAACATTCAGGCCTATCCACCACAAAATATGGAGAAAAGTTGGGCAAATACCAGCAGGACAAAGAGAAGCTTCAATCAATAGTGAGAAGCAATGCAAACTGCTATAAAAAATATAGACAGACTGAATAGGAGACACCCTAGCTCCCAACATCAAATTGGACCACTTCACTATGAACCTGCCATCATCAAACATTCATAAAACAAATTTATACCTGAGCTATATAAATAAATGAAAATATACTGTAATGCATAATATCCATTGTCTCTAAAAAGACAATCAAAATATAGCAAAAAACAACCACCCCTAATGCCCCACCCTATATGACCATACCTCCAAATTATGGCATATCTGGATCTCCAAACAAAACCCCTCCCCAACTGCTATAGACTATACTACCTAACTCCCCAGCTCAAGAAAATGAGGGCAACTATACCTGTGTACCTGAAGGTAATGGTTTGTCCAAGGAAAAAAGGCCATCAGAGAGATTCCCAAAAAAAACAATCTACAATATCCCAAGTATAAAATGTAAAAAATATCAAATAGAAAAACCAGGAGAATAAGATCCCAGATTAAAAAGTAAACCCGCGTACTGAGCCAGTACGTGCATCTGCAAAAGGGGTGTGGCCTCATCTCACGGGGGTGTGCCACAAGCCATGGGGGTCTGGCCTCATGGCACGCCCCCTTATTTCAGTTTCCCTGGCCAAGCAGAGTGCCAGGAGGCGGAGTTGCTCGACCGGGGTTTGACACCGGACTGGCCCATCTGGCCATTGGCCCTTCTGCATTTGCCATTCTGCAGTCCAGCTCCATATATACATATATATATTCCATAGAAATGTCCCATTGAGGCATGTTAGACATAATCTGAATTTCACAAAACCTACTGAAATTCTGCCACTCAAACTTATGAAATTCATATCATTAAGACTGACACCTTAATGGACGTGTTCCTTGCGCAATACAGATATGGTATGCCATCACACTCTGTGGTTAACTACAGATTCAGCACTCTCACAGAGTGAGATTGCTGTCACTCACAAAATGGAGCTGCAAATTCACAGAATTGTGTGATCATTGGAATTCACACATGCAGTCTATGCTACTGAGGTCTGAGCAGAAGATAGAGCTACGTAGATGGGAAAAGAGTGGTGTGAATGGGGGGAGGAGACAGAGCAGAGCAGATGTGGAGACAGAAAGGCATGGAGAGGGGGAATATTAAGCAGTAGAGATGGGGGAAACCAAAGTGATTCATATGGGTGGAAAACAATGGTGCGGATGGGGGTGGCAAAGTGATGCAGATGGTTGGAAAACAGCGGTGCAGTTGGGAGGAAGACAGCAGCGTGGATAGGGGGGGAGACAGAGAGGCACATTTTGGCAGGACACAGCAATGAGTATGGAGTGGTACACAGTGGCATGGACCCGGGAAGATAGAGATGGCGCAGATTGGTAAAGACAAATTGGTGTGGATGAGAGAATACAGGCTAGAACAAATAGGAGAACACACAATATTAGGGATTGGGTAAAACATATTGGTGCATATGGGGAGGAAGACAGAGTAGTTTGGGTGGGGTTTTCAATATTTTATTTTACTGCATCTTCACCTGGGGGGCAGTGGCCTTTAAGTACCCAAGGGCTTTGGCATCTTCGCCTGGCAGGCACCAATCCACCAGGGCTTCGGAGTCTTCAACCCACCAGAGGCTTCTGGTGTCTTCACCTGGAGGTGGCAGCCAATTAGCTATTTTGCACAGCTGCCACCTCTCCAGTGCTTCTGGTGTCCTCTTCACCAAGTGGGCATCAGCCTATAAGCTCTTTTTCATGGCTGCTGCCCTTTAGGACTTCTGGTGTCTTCTTTCTTCAGGAGCTGAGCTCTGCACTGCTCCCTCTCAGTTGCCGGACTGCCTTGTGGCCTCCTCATGCTGGCTTATATAAGCCAGCTGAGAGGGCAGGGTGATGATGTCACAAGCCGTGATTGGCTCGTGGCGGACATCTTTGAAATTCAAAAAAGGTGCTGAGGTGCCATTTTTGAAATAGGCTCCACTGCCAAACTCTGTAGAATGGCTGGCAGGGACTGGATCCTCTCGTATCCAGGCCCGCTGTCAACGCTGCACCACCACTGGTTCCTGCCGCCTGTGCTGCTAATGCCTGCACCACCGCCATGTCACCATCTGGCTAACTCCAAGCCTTGGCTATGGCACCACTACCATTTCCGTGTCTGCTAATTCCCGCAAAAGACAGCTATTTTGGTGTTCCCAGGTGAAGCCACATAAATTACCTACTGGAGGTACCTACTGAGGCTGCGCAACAAGTTGAAGCTCCCTATTTGTATAATGGCACATTTGTGAGGAAATAGTTTAAAAACTGTAACGTTATAATTTACCTGATCCCCAAAAGCACCTACCCTGAAACAATAGCTACCTAATAAAAGAAAGTCTAAATTTGCCATGTACCCTGACATATGCTTTCCCAAAAATCCCCCATAGAGAACAGTAGAAAAGTGGTCCTAACTGAAAGTGTCAGAAAAAACTTACAGTTGGAGATTTAGATTACTCCCAAATCCTCATGTTTTTTGCACTGAAATTTGGCAAGCAGCACCGAGTGACAGTTCTACAAGCCCATGCCAAATTTCATCTTGGTACTTCTAATAGTTTTTAAGGTGTAGCCCCTGAAATACCATGCCCTCTCAGGAATTCTCTATTGGAGAATTCTGTTTCTTTCGATTCAGACTTAATAAAAGGCATGACCGTGCCCCCTTTTTTTTATATATATACACTGTATATATATATATATATACACTGTGTGTGTGTATATATATATATATTTAAAACAAAATATTCAAATAGAATGTAAAAACAAATCCAGATAAACCGGTCTGAACAGGCTGTCAAAGAGGATAATCCCACCCCAGGGTCTGTATATGAAGTTAAGTTGCAACATCTTCCAGATAATTCAGAATATTCAAAATAGACTTCCTTAGAGAGTCTCCCAAAGGAATAGGCAGCAAACAAATATGGCGGGCCCACTCAACAGCAAATGGAGGAGGAAATGAGCCTTTAGTAAGACATCTTTTTATGCGGCATATATTTTTGGATAGCCAACCTCTGAGACTCTAAGGCTGTCAGCCAGCCAGTGACAGGAGTTGCACAGTCCAGGGAGGTAATATAAGACTCAGTCACAGCAATCCTATCTTGTGTTTGTTGCATATCTTGACACAAAAAAGACAGCTTAGTAGGTAGTGTGCTCCCTTGAGCTGCTACCCTCCATCCCGAGTTTGTAATGGCTTGCAGAAGTCATTTAATAGTGCCCACAGAAGGCACAGCCACAGCATGAGATAACTGTAACAACAGGTAAGTGTCAGCAACCAAATAAAAGTTCAAAGTCCTGAAAAGCAGACCAGTGTAATAGGAAGTTCCACCTGGTAGCTCTGAACAAGAGATGGTAGATATAGGAACAGCAAACAAATCAATGCAGGTAAATACTGAGTACCCAGTTTAAGAGATAAAAAAGTTAATCCGAAAAATGCATAAACTGTTCCAGTCATTAAGAAGCAATGGGTTATTTTGAACATTATTAGAAACCCATATAGGAGTAAAATTAATAATGAATTACTCTTGAAATGATAAAACTCTTTCTATTCCTACAAACAGATTTTACAGTCCTTTTTATATAAAGATATGTTTGAAATACATTTGTATTATGCTCATTCAATCCTGTCTTTTCTGCTTTTGAGAATAACCAGGTTTAGTTCCTTGATAACATTCTGGGGCAGTTGTGTGCTTGATGACAGCTCTTTGTTCATCTGATCTGCAGGATTGTGTAGCCTCTTGACATCCATTGTGTGTATTTCTCTTGTGTCACCGCTATAATTCTTAGGACTGTCAAGGTCAACCAAACTGTAGTGTTTCTTTTGGTTACTAAGCCTTTCTTCTTCTTTACAACTGAAAACATCCACCATCATTGACAACCTCTGTTGTACTGCATTACTGAGTTCTTCTTTGGAAGCTGCGTGTTTCATTTTTCTTCTTGTTTTCTCTGACTTTGATCGGACAAAAAGACAGGCATAAATAAAATATAAAGTCTATATGGCACACTAGTACAAACAAAACACATCAGCCCACTTTAATCGAAAAAGTCAAACTAATATTTTTTTTATTACATTACAGTATACTCACAGCTGGTGTACAACTGTGCACTTACTGTAGAACAGCACACATTTTGTGTTATATGCAAACTTTACCAATTGTGTTGGTTAGCCAATAAAAACAAATGTTTTATTGTGTTATAGTTTAGTACAGCTTTACACCTTTATTATTAACTCATCACCACATATTGCCAAGGAACTGTACTGACAACAGTAGATATAAATAAAGTTTAAGAGATGCCCATTCTTTCCCCAGCTGGAAGGTTTAGGGGCGCGGCAGTTCTTATACAAATAAGGGTAAGAGTTTGCTTTGCAGTTAATAGATTTGGATACTACTGGTACAATAGATAAAGGATGCGGTCATAATACTGACCGCGGGGAATCCAGCACGCAGAATGCTGATACCTGTCAGAATCACTGTGCCGGCATCCCGAAGGTAAGTAGCGAGGTTAGGGGGAGGGTTAGGATTAGGCACTAGGGGGTGGGTTAGGGTTAGGCACTAAGGGGGTAGGGTTAGGTTTAGGGTCAGGTTAGGTTTAGGCACCAAGGAGGGAGGGTTAGGGGGAGGGTTAGGATAGTGACCGACAGTTGTCAGTATTCTAACCCTGTTGGGATGCCAGCATTGGGATTCTGACTGCCGGGATCCTGTACCCAACCCATAGATACACATTACACACATATACTACTTCTAATGGCTGCAAAGCATTGGACGCTTGTTCCTGATGTATGGGTGGAAGGGGGTGGCAACGCATGTTGTGGATCACACACCACATGACGAGATGCTGTGCCAGCAAAGAGGGCATGCTCACATAATGTTGGGTCCAATTGGGTCCATTATACCTGTGGCACAGTCATGCACTGACATGAAGTAGTCAGAAAGATCCTTACCCGGAACATCACATGCAAAAGTAGCAGTTTTACCTCTTCTTCATATAGTCTGACCAGATTTGCATTGTTTCATGGAGATCTGCCTCATGGAACACCCATTAATCATGATAACCAATTATGGGCACCCATTATTCATGTTATTCAAAACCAGGTTTCTTTCAGTGGTGTAGCTATAATGGATGCAGGATGTTCAGTGCACTTAGGCCCCTGGGTGAGGGGGGCCCACGCTGCACACCCTGCACTCACATATTATACTCACTTCTCCGGAGTCCCGTGTCAGCGCTGCAAACATTACTGGAACAATTGAGTAGTGGCAGAGACTTGCGCATGTGCTGTAGTGAAGGCATGGGTACCATGTTCCTGGAGACCTGCGCATGCACAATAGACTCTACTACTGTACTGTGAAAGAGGAGGGGGCAAGCACTGACACCTCCTCTCTTAAACCTGCCCCGGGTACCTTTTACTGATTAGTAAACTAGATTAGTAGACGATGCACATGAGTGCTTTTAATAAATAAGTATATGGCGTGTCTGATAATAAAACTAATACCCAGCTGTAAATGCAAACATTCTCCTTAGCTACACTGCTACCAATGATAACTAAAGGGAATAAAATGACATCTTCAAAATAATGATTTATGTAGCTCTCCAGGATGGATCCCTTTTTCATGAACAAAAGATCTGGAAGACCCCCTGTACCTTTATCTACAGCCTTGATCTATCTATCTATCTATCTATCTATCTACCTAAAGTATCTTTACAAATTTCGGGCCTGAGTTCAATGCCCATTTCAAAGCAATGCTGCACTAGCTAATCCGGTCTTGCCCAAAGATTTTTTTTAAAAAGTGGATCTGCCGTGTTTGACTCATGCTGCTATATCCTTACTGAAAGCAGGGCCAGATTAAGTACCACATGGGCCTGGAGCTGAAAATGATCAGGGGCCTATTGTAAGAAACAGAGGAGCAGTGTCCAGTGCTGTGGGGGTGTCACCAGTGGCATGTGGGCATATACTCCCTATACTCCCTATCAGCCCCAATGTCTCGCTAAATATATAAAATTGTAAAAATTTGAATATAATGTGATAAAAATAGAAATACATTTTTATCATTTATGATTTATGGCCAACCATTGGCCAGCAGTTGGCTGCTCATTATCCTGCTGTCATGAATTTGTGCCTATTTTTATGTAGAGGCCTGGAGCTGTAACTCTATCCATCCCTTTGCTAATCTAGCCCAGATTGACAGTTTGCAAGAGGTGTACTGCAGCACACAAACTTCACCCGTTCACGCATACCTGCTGTTTATACACTTTTCAGATGCTGACCCCTGAAAAAGTGCATTAAAATAGCATGAAAGTTTATTATGTGTTTGCTCACACACCAGTGTGCGCTGTCTTGAAGTGTAATTAAGGGAATGTTATCCCAGTCAAACATTATTGGAATATCTTTTTGCTTTAAATCCTTTATAATAACTGGCCCACAAGAACCACTGCACCTCCCATCAGTTCATAAATTGTGCTCTGTTGGTGGTCTGATTTAAGCACTACTACAATGAACATAAAAAATTAATCATGTCGCCTGAACACCATATTCATAAAATATAATACATTCATGAGTATTTGCTGGACCCAACATATAATTATTACAGTTACTGATGTTGTTGACCTGGGCAAAATCAGAATTGTGTTATTTTTTCTTGACACAAGAGCTACTCATCACACTCTGTGAGCCAGTCTAATGCTTAATCTTTGAGCACTTAATTAATGTTATTATGCCCACTAAAATATATGCAGTATAATTTAGTGTATATCTCTTACAAAGTCCATAATTATTCAGACAATGCACTAGAATAAAGGCTTGTATATGCTATACTGCAGACTCACCGCAGGCTTGAGCTTAGATTCAGCGGTGTCCGTCTCTGCTTTCCCACGAAATTCTCTTATCTGTAGATTTGTAGCTGTGAGAATTTTTTCATTTCTTTTTCTTGGGAGTAAATCTCCAGCATACTGTAGGATGTAATGTTTTGGAATATTATTACATTGTTTAAACCAAAATTGTACTGTGTTTAGATTAAAATATTCTGTACTAGAGAGATTTATATGATTCCATTCAATACTTAAATTAATTATTTAAAAAAAAAATCAATAACATCCTTTATAAAATCATGAAAACATATGTCCACGAGGTGAAAACAAACCTATAAATGGAACCAACCTGTAATCAATAACTTAGGGCAGCTGTCTCACAGATCAACCATTTTGAGGGTTAGCAAAATTAAGGAATTTATTTTTAAAATTCAAAATTTTTTTATGCAAAAGTGCAAATGAGCGGAAGTTACCTTGGTCTGATAATGCTTAAAATGGTAAAATTTACCTTTTAAAGTGCACAAAACTTATAAACAAAATCTGTAATTTGTGTTCACTTATACAGTTTGAGGAATGAAATAATTGACATTACAGTCTATGCCTGTATTGTCGCAATGGGCTGCCATCAGAAATTGTGGGGATTGGGACTGAAAAAAGTAGCCCATCCACCCCACCTTATTTTATTACTTACCTTCTTCTTTGGTTAGTCTTTCTGCCCTATCCTCTGCAATGCAATATTTGCTTACTTGGAGCTCTAGGGTGCCCAGGACTCCAGTCCCAGCAGTCGCCTTCTAATGGCGGCCCTATTTTCCACATGCAGAAGCTAATAAACTGCTTCAGATTCTGTAGTTTATATATATATATATATATATATATATATATATATATATATATATGTGAGAGATTATAGCACCAGAGAGAATCAGGGTCTCTTTCCTTCACAGTTTAAAATAACCCGTAATTCAGGTAAGTAATAGTTTAAAACATTGATATTTAAAACAAAGCACTCCCCATTGGTGTGGGTGTCATCAGCTTATCAGTAAGATATTAACAATGGTGATTTGTTAAAAAAAAAAGTGTGAATAACTGTGTATATATATATATATATATATATATATATATATATATATATAATTTATGTAAAAAGCATATATACTGTACTTGAGAATAAATGAATGCATATTATTCTCACAGACAGTGGTAGTGGAAAAAATCTAAATTAATTACCCTGAATGGAGGATCACTTAACAGCAGTATTCCAAAGGTAATACTTATCTGCTTTTGTTAGCTTTATAAAATAAATAAAAATATTGCAAATCAACAATATTCTGAATTATATAGCTTTATGTGAGATGAAAACAAACCACTCTATAGATTATATAGTTTAGTCAGAAAAATAAACAAATGAAAAAAAAAAACTTTTTCACATAGTTAATTTGTTTCTTTAGGTTACCGTCTACTAATGTAGTAAATTCCCTTTAATATGTTGTTTTATAAAGCTCCAACATTTTTCACAACTGTACATTTTATCAAACAAAAGAAATAAATAAGTAGACAAAAGATGGAGGTGAGAGGAATGTTCAAATAATGGGTATCATTTCCACTCTCCTTGAAAAAAAAAAATACTTTTCAGTATATAAATTTATTTGTTTTCAAAATATAAGTTATAAATGTGCTGATTCATATTTTATAGTTGTCCACCACAGCTGCATTCAAACACTATGGGGCAGATTCAATTAGCCGCGGGGTTGTCCCCGCGACTAATTGCCGTCCAAAATCCCCATGGCGCAGGAAATCAAATAGCCTTTTCCCCGCGCCTTAAAATCGGGACTCACGCGAGTAAACACACTGATTTTGCATCAACTGCGGAGGAATCAATGTGTTTTTTCCCATAGCGCGAGGCCGAATAACGTGAATTTTACCTCACACCACTAGGTGCTGCGAGGTAAAGTCCGACTGCGGGGAATCGCGCATGGGGTCTCGGTGACTCCCGTGTGAGGAATCCCCAGCAATTGAATTGGACTGGCGTGGCGATTAGCCACGGGAACAGCCCGTGGCTAATTGAATCTGCACCTTAGGGGCTTATTTAATAATAGGTTCCAAGATTATGGAGCCAGCGGCAGTTATAAGGCAAAGCCAGCCTTATAGTAACTGATTGCCGCTATAAATTTAGAGGTGAACTCTCTGAAAAACTGCAGCTTTCATAATTTCGGAATCTATTAACTTCACCTCTTATACTCTTATTGTGCCTTTTTAGAGCCTGTGATTTTTTTTTGTCTCCACTGAATGCTCATGGATGTCCCAGAAAAATATAGGAGACCTAACAATGCTGACATTCCTTTCAAATATTTAGTAGGATTACTTTAACAAAATTAACATGACTTGGCAAGTTCATTTTTTGCATTCTGGCAAAGTAATGATAAAGTACAGTTATATAGCATTTAGAGATGAGCAGATTCGGATCTCAGAGATCCGAACCCACCCGAACTTAGAGATCTGGGGCGAGAACCGAATGTGCGTTTGATTCCCCCGCCGGTACCGGATATCAAACCGAGGCAAAAACCTCAGAGACTAAATCTTGCTGCTCGCAAGCTTCGTCTCTGCTATATAAGGAGTCCCCGTGGCGGCGCCATTTCACTCCGGCTGTTGAGAGTGAACAGGGAGGGTGGGTAGTGTAGGGCTAGGCTACTGTCCTGATCTATCTGGGCTGGTGCTGTCTGCTGTGTCCATCTGGGCTGGTGCTGTCTGCTGTGTCCATCTGGGCTGGTGCTGTCTGCTATGTCCATCTGGGCTGGTAGCGTGCTGCCTGTGTCGTCAATCGCTGCTGCCTTGGTCAGGGCTCTGGGCCCCAAGTTCTGGACAAAAAAAATTACTAAAAAGTGTCTTCTGTGTGTGCGTTAGCCACACTTATTATCAGACGGCAGCAACCTAGTGCTACCTGTGTCGTCAATTGCTGCTGCCTCAGTCAGGGGTGCTCCGGGCCCCAAGTTCTGGACAAAAAAAATAATAATAAAATCTTAAAAAGTGTATTTTTTTTTCTGTGTGCATGTGCCTTAGCCGCACTTATTATCAGACAGCAACCTAGTGCTGCCTGTGTCGTCAATCACTGCTGCCTCGGTCAGGGGTGCTGTGCACCCCAAGTTCTGGACAAAAATAAAAAGTGTATTTTTTTTTGTGTGTGTGCGTGTGCGATAGCCGCAACTTTGCTACACTATTGCTGCTTGCTTGGTGAAACTGCTGCAAGACCACAGTGAATATGGAGGGCAGTCACATGACAGGAGAGCAAGAACCACAAGTTGTAGCAGTCATGATGATGCAAAGCCGTCAACGTCCTCGTCCTCTATGAAGGCCGATGCCCTAGGACTTAAGTCAGGCCATGGAAATGGAAAAGCATCTTTTTTTACAGTATTAAAGTAAAAAAAAATCTAAAGCCAAGTTGGCTTTAGATAAATAAAAAATTGACAATATGCCATTCATTACACGAAGTGACAAGGAAAGGATAAGGCCTTTGCCTTTATTTATGACTGGTGGTTCTAGTGATGATAGCTCTTCTGCTTGTTGTAGTAGTGGTGGTACTATAAAAAAATTAAAGTTGTTAAGAAGAAGACGAGTAAGACAGCTCCGGAAGAACCAACCGTGTGCTCCGAGAAATCAAAATCACAAATCCCCGAGGAGAGTGCAAGTGTGTCCGCAGTTGCTATGTGTGAGGAAGACCTTACAAATAGTGTACTTGAGGATCCTCCTTCCAACATTTGTGTTCCCTCTGTAAATGTGGGGAAGGGCAGTCAACAAATTGCTGACGTAGTCATCGAGGATGCTTCTGTGGAGTTGCACATGGAGGATGGGGAGGATATTTCGGTAGTTGCCGCTAAGGATTATGAGGATGTTGATGATAAGGATGTTGATGATGAGGATGTTGATGCCAAGGAAGTCATTTGTGTAAGTCAGGACTATTCCATCTTGCACCTCTTTTCTCTGCATTATGTGCTGTTTGGGGCATTGCTGCCTGACATTTTGAATGTAATTGTTTATGAATGTCCAGAAATTGTAATGGCCACACTCAGCATCTCCTGTATGTCCCTTTCATTTTTTAAAAATGGCCACATGTTAGTGCCACCCACTGCTGTCATTTAGTTTAGTCAACCAGCTAGCTGGATGCAACGTTTTGGTCCTAGGCCTAACCTAAATGAAAAAATCAATATTGTGAGCTGTGAGGTGGTCAAAATTGACGGCAAATGACTGGGAATAATGGTTATTAAGGTTAATAATACTGTAGGAACAAAAACAGGCCCAAATTATGTGGTTTGCCTGTTTTTTTAAATTTTTAAAAAAAGATCCAGATCCAAAACCAAAACATGCAAGGGTGGTTTTGCAAAACCAGATCCAAACCACAAAGGAGATACAGATCCAAAACCGAAAACAAAAACAAAACATGGGTATCGGCACCAGTGCCGTTGAGAGACTGGCCGGGCCCGGGTGATGGAGGGGCCGTGGCCTAATCGCAGGAAGCGTGGCCACGCTTCCTTGAGAAAAAAAAAAGAAACAATAATCATCTTTTCATCGCTGCACAGCGCTGCTGAGCGCCGGGGGAGGGGGGCGCTGTAAGCACCCCAGCCCGGTGCAAAGCTGGGGTGGTGCGATCAGTGTACGGGTGTAGCAGAATCATATGCATTTCAATCACATCTTCACTTGTGACTGATTAGGCATAAATGGACTGTAACCTAACACCCTCGTGTAAGCAAAGTTTGACGAGAGTGTGCCCACCAGTGGTGTATGTAGGGTTTTTGGAGCCCAGGGCAAGTTAAAAAACGGTGCGCGTAGGTGCGCGCGCCGAAGGCATGGTCACTGGAAAATGGGGGCATGGCAACATGACAAACCACAGTTTCTCATCATTCTGGGAACATTCCTTTCCATTCCATGTGCATAAGTAAAAGTGCCCCTCTTGCAATGACCACTGTAATAGTGCCCCTTATGCAATGTCCCCAGTAGCAGTGCCCCTTATGCAGTGCCCTCTGTAGTAGTGCCCCTATACAGTGCCCCAAGTAGTGTGCCTTACACAGTGCCCCCAGTAGTGCACCCTTATACAGTGCCCCCAGTAATGCTCCTTTATACAGTGCCCCTTGTGCAGTGCCCCCAGTAATGCCACTTAAGCAGTAGCCCCAGTAGTACCACTTATACAGTGCCCCAATAAGGCCCCTTATACAGTAGTAGTCCCCTTATGCAGTGACCCCAATAGTGGTCCCCCCTATGCAGTGCTCCCAGTAGTGCCCATTATAAAGTGCCCCCAGTAGTGGTCCCCCCTATGCAGTGCCCCATATACAGTGTCCCAAGAGTAGTTCCCCCAATGCAGTACCCCTAGTAGTGGTCCCCCCTATGCAGTGCTCCCAGTAGTGCCCCCTATACAATTCCCCCAGTAGTGGTCCACCCTATGCAGTGCCCATTATACAGTGTCCCCAGTAGTGGTCGCCCTTATACAGGGCTCCCAGTAGTGCCCCTTATACAGTTCCTCCAGTAGTGGTCCCCCCTATGCATTGCCCCTCATACAGTGCCCCAGTAGTAGTCCACCCTATGCAGTGCCCCCAGTAGTGCCCCTTATATAGTGTCCCCAGTCCTCCTTATGCAGTACCCCCAGTAGTGCCCCTTAAATAGTGCCACCAGTAGTCCTCCCTATGCAGTGTCCCCAGTAGTGGTCCCCCCTAAGCAGTGCGTCTTATATAGTGGCCCCAGTAGTAGTGTCCCCAGTATTTTCCATTATATATTGCCCCCAGTAGTGGTTCCCCCCTATGCAGTGCCCCTTAGTGCCCCCAGTAATAGTTCCACCCTATGCAGTGCCCCCAGTAGTGGTACCCTTATGCAGTGCCCCCGTTAGTGCCCCTTATATAGTGCCCCCCAGTCGTAGTCCCCACTGTGCAGTGCCCCCAGTAGTAGTCCCCCCTATGTAGTGTCCCCAGTAATGCCCCTTATATAGAGCCCCCAGTAGTGGTCCCCCCTATGTAGTGCCCCCAGTAGTAGTCCCCCCAATGCAGTGCCCCCTGTAGTGGTCCCCCCTATGCAGTGCCCCCAGTAGTGCCCCTTTTATAGTGCCCCCAAAAGTTGTCCTCCCCTAGCAGTGCTCCCAGTAGTGGTGTGGTCCCCCCGATGCAGTGCCCCCAGGCCCTTTATATAGTGCCCTCCAGTAGTAGCCCCCTCAGCAGTGCCAGACAAAGACAAATGTAAAAACAAAATCCCTGCTCCTGTGCCCACCACCATCATCCACTCCTCTGTCCTCCTTGGCTGGCCCACTCTGCATTATGGGAGAGACATCATGACATCTCTCCCATCACCCACTGTGGGAGCTGGAAGATGGAGCTCATGAGTGAGCTCCAGCCTGGCTCCGGCAGTGGGCGCAGCAGTCAATGAGAGTCTGCCTGACTCTCATAGGCTGGCTGCCAAAACAAACACACAGCCGCTGGTTAGTACGAGTGTACTAGCCAGCGGCTGTGTTAGTTACTGTGTAGTACGCACCTTATGTGTCTTGGAGCACAGTCGGTGGCACCCCTCCCCCCCTGCACCGTTGGTCTGATGGTGCCCAGGGCACGAGCCCTGCTCGACCCCCTCTAGTTACGCCACTTGTTCCCACAGTACTGTAAGCTTTACATAGTTAGATGGAATCATCAATAAGCCTGTGTCAATACATATTATTTGCAATAAGCAAAGGGTGGTCCAGGTACGTCTTGATGATCATCATCATAATCAATCTAAGCATAGGCATATGGGGTGGGTGCACTGCAAAGATGCATAAATGTTGCATTTGCATTTTGCAAGTGCACAAATCAACCCATGCAATGCAGTAGCGATTATATAACATTTTGGTTCAGCTTAGCATCAGGGCTTATGTTATATAGATACATTTAGTGCCTAGGTGCATCCATCTGTAGTTAAATCAAACACTAAATCAATTATAGCCAATATCCTTTGTAAAAATAAAATATGTATTCTAAGTGTAATAGTTTGCACTAATAGTTGCATATCACTGGGAAAAACAGGGCATTTGTCTGCCCATAGAAGGTAATGCAAGCACCTAGCTCATGGTTCTCAAGTCCTTCAATACCATTAGAATGCTATGTTAGCACCTGAGTCAAGGAGATGGATTTATGTGGGACCTGAAAGCATTCATGTATCCTTAGTGGGAAAAGAATTGTGTCATTTAAAGGCCACATGCTTATTAGAACACAGAAGTAGTAGCTACTTTTACTGTAAAATAATTTAAGAATACATGGGACAAAAATATTGCTATTGTCACTCCCCCATAAACCTATACAACACAAAATAAATTAAGTAATAAATATGAACATATTTTCCCAAGTACTGTAACTGATCACTTAAACTTTGGAAGTTCAGAGCATTCCATTGGCGTCAGCTGTGACATTATTAATAACGCCTTTAAATGATGAAAGATGTTATACTGTACTACACTATTCTTGGGAGATCAAACCTAATAATGTGCTACTGTTGCTGTAAGTGAAAGTGTAGCATGCAAGCTTATCTTTTATCTGGCTTTAGACTAATACCCCTTTTACACCAAAATCCCAGGTCTGACCCTGGAATTTGAACACTGGTCAATCCCGGTTTGGACTCGGCTTCAGACCCCGTTTACATTGCAACTCAATCCGGGTTATTCCCGCGTTTGCCCCGTTTACACTGAACCTGGGTAATCCCTGCTTTTCCCTATAGATGTCATTAAAAATGGTCTTTTTTAAGAGCTGACAAAGATGAGGTCACAAAAGGCAACAAAAGAGAGGGGTAGGAACAGGGTGTGGCTCAGGCTGCTGTTATGGCTGTGTATCAGCCTGCGTTTGTAGCTGCTGGTCAGGCTGTGGTGCAGGCTGTGTATTAGCCTGCGTTTTGTGGCAGTTGGTCAGGCTGTGGTGCAGGCTGTGTGCAGGAGGTTAGTCAGGCAAGTGATGGCTGAGTGTGCGTCTCTCTGCAGGGCACTGACAAATGACATCATATGCCAGCGCCCCAGAAGCTCCAATCAACAAATAGCGTAATGTAGCCGGGTCAAATCATCCGGGTAGCACCCGTTCACACTGCCGCATGACCCGGGAACAACCCGTTTTCAACCCTGCTCTCAACCAGAGTAAGATTGCCGGGTAAATTGTCCCGGATTATTTTTCTGGGAGCCATTCACACAGTGCCTCAACCCGGATCGACCTGGCAATAACCCAGGTTATTCGGTTGGTATAAAAGGGGTATTAGATCAAGTATATACTGTATGTGCATCTTTAATGTATTGTGTACCATGTATGTGATATATTTTCATTTGGTCCTCAAGTTTGAAGTTTTTTTGAAGATTCAAGGAGTTACATGCCTCCGTGTACTACCAAATTGTGGATGTCTTAGCATGTAGGGCTGTGTAGGCACCCATAGCCCTATAGCATCTTGCCTTTTTAAGGGCCCTCATGGCCTGTGGATGTCAAGGAGCAAAAGGGTCATGCATCTTTTGATGAGGGACTGAAAACCTATTCCCTTTATGTATTGTGTTTTTGGCCCTCTCACTGAATGATTAATTACATAAATTTCTCAGCTCCAATAAATATATATTTTTTTAAATCATCCTTTTGGCTGCTTGGACTTTTGGGTAAGATTAGGTGGTTTCTTGTCCTAGGAGGGCTTGGAATTCCCTCTTATCATGCACAAGCTTTTTTCCTTGTGTAGCTGGTGGGCCAGGAGGATACATATTCGAGATACTGCCTGACGCTATATTAGTGAAATGGGGGGTATGTAAAGTCCATGGCTCTGGTGTTAGTGTATTTTTGTTTTGTAAAGACATGGATGCCTACATGGAGAAAAGGATGTGTAGGTGAGTATGTGTAAGTGTAATAAAGTTGTACTTTCATGGATTGTGAGTCTTGTCTTTATTTTAATATTTCCTCTGAGAGTGAACTATAGGTACCAGCAGGCCCATAATGCCCTGCATGCTAGTACATGCTAGTACTTATGGACCTATAGTTCTACTGTAAAAGACAATATTAATTAATCTATCTTTTTACACAATCAACCCGGTAACCACCACCCAGGGATAGTGGGAATCAGCCTGGGCCAGGGGTGCCCTGAAGATGGAGAACCCTTTTTTGGGGTGTCCCCATCTCCACAGGGATCCCTGGCCTGGACTAACTAGTGGTCAGGTGTTTATGCTTTGGCTGGGCATTACACCCCTGCTAGAGAGCGTCTGGTGCTGGATTTGGAAAATATTGGGGAACCCTATTCATTTTGTCCCCCATATTTCCAAAGCTAGCACTGGCTCCAGTTTGATTTGTGTTTGATTTGCATATCGAATCTTATTAAATCTTTGGATTCAATATTCCTTTAGAGAAACCATCAATGTTTTGCCTATATTCAATTTTGTGTGGGATTTGACTGGGATTTGGATTTATGTTCGATTTTACATTTGAGTTTGCCTTTAGTAAGTCTCCAAAAGCAAAATCAAATGCAAATCGAATGTAAAATCACACAAAACTCAAACTTGAACTTTGTTAAATATACCCCTTTGATTCCAAACAGAAAGGCCACTTACAATGGTGTTATGTCAGGGATGTGCTAATACAACCATGCACTGTAAGGCACTTTGCACAAACACATTGCATTTTGTGACAACACATTTGTTCTTTACCCTGGCCTTTTGACCAAGAAGAAAAGTTTTTAAAAAATTTCAGCCGAAATCTGGGACCATCATCTTTTTTTTAGATATATTACTTTTGCTCATCATCTAGCTTCCACTCCCCTGATCCTGTCCCTGGGGAAGGCCTTGTAAAACTCCAGGGAAAGGAGGCCCTACCTAATCTTGCAGCAAATGAGAGAATGAAAACTTCAATTCTGACAGGGCTCTATTACATTTGCGTGGAGGAGAAAAGGGAACTTTGTAGCCTTGCAGTGAAGGGGAGCTTGAAGATCCCTGTTGTCTCAGAGATCTTATGGCTCTGATAGTCAGGGTGAAAAGAGACTTTCCCTTGGAAAGGCCTGATAAACTGACATCCCAAGAACATTTTTGCGCTGCTATTTGTCTACAGTAGCATAATTAGGGAATGCAACACATGACTTAAAAATGTTCCATCAGTAGCTGACAATAAGTTGGTATTAAACAATTATCACAAATGTAAGATCATTAATTGCATTAAGTAAAATGTTAAAAGTATTAATAAATATGTTTTTAGTGTCTCCATGGGAAAAATAATAAAACAATATGTAAAAACCTTTTTTAAAAACAAAAAAAACAAAGTACTTTGTAAACCCTCTTCTTAAACCTTTCTTTGGGACCCAGATTAGTTTAATAATGGACTTCAAAATACCAATATTTGTAAAAAAAATACACAAAATGAAAAGAAAAAAATGTTTCCAAAGAGCTAGTAATTATAACATACTTTTTGTATGAGTAACTCCTTTAACATAGTATTTAATAAATCTATACACAAGAGTCATATAATACAGTACAGTTTAACTGTGATATATCTGGAAATAAACAAATTTATAATAAAAACAGAAAAACTATTTCCAGCTACAAAATGGTCTAATATGAAAACTTGAAGAATATACAATTCAAATCAAACACTTTGTATTTCCTCCTAAAATGTTTTATTTTTATTTTCCATCAGACATCAGAATTTAAATTACTGTAACTTTGCATGAATACTTAATTAGTATTCCTGAGCCTGGATATAAATTTTATTGGTCATGATTGAATTCTACCCAAATTTTATGCATGATGCTTTAATGCCTAAATCATAAAATCATTCCTAACAGTTTGATTTGTGTCTCTTCAATAACAGGTTTATGGCTAGTATAATATATCTAGAAAGAAAAATGTGTGTCTTTAAAATCACTGAAATATGTTTATGCATTGATCCATCTAGCATCACTTTACCTGTGCATTGAGAATACTAATTAACCATTCCATTTGTGCTTCTTCTGTTTCGCAACAGAGATACCTTAAAATAAGATACAGAAGATACATTTACAAACACAAATTTTAAAACCTAAAACTAGACATAGAAAATGGTATATATTTATTATTATCACTATACAATATTGGGGATGATTCTTTGTTGGGAGCAAAAAAAAAACAAGTTACTTTACACCTTGGAAAAACCATGTTGCACTGCAGGTGGGGCATATTTAAAATGTGCAGAGACATTTAGATTTGAGAGGGGGGGATCCAAAGTTATATTTATATTGCAGTGCAAAAATAAAGCTGTCCAGCATTGGTGGGCTAAATGCAAAAGCTGTCAGTATTTACCCTGCATATAAAAACAATAAATGCACAGTATTTGTAACCCTTGCAATCCAACATTGTTTGTCCAGGTTCAAAGTTACTTTGCTCCCTATATACTAAGCATTTCTACAACCATATACCTGTAATCATTGAGTTCTGGTGGCAGATTATTATTATACAGTACTTTATTAACAATGCACCACAAAATCTGCAGAATCATACAGACCTCATTAATTATAAAGTT
Source organism: Taudactylus pleione (assembly GCA_031769625.1). NCBI lineage: Eukaryota > Metazoa > Chordata > Amphibia > Anura > Myobatrachidae > Taudactylus > Taudactylus pleione. Next base: position 6,391,484 of record JAUIMM010000300.1, read on the forward strand.
ATTATAAATGTTCTTTAAGAAAGCAACTGAAAAGGAAGTGAAACGTGAACAAAAGTGAGAAGTTTTAGAAAGCAAAGTGAACTTTTTAATATTGCTGTTGCAGATTTTATTTAACCTGTCTGTGCTGAAAATATTACATTTAGGCTATTTCTTCAGGTTCCCTGTTAAATTGAGAGGTCGATTTACATGATCACCAATCACATATGTGCCTATTAATTATTTGCTGTTACCGGTGCTATTAACAGCAATAATAATACATTAATGAATGGAGCAATTTATCAGTGAACTACAGCACATCCGATGAGTGGCTATCCCAGCAAATCTTATTATATGGCATAACACATCAGGAACAAGCTCAGAAAGTCACAGCTTTCGGAGCCTAATAAAATGCTCAAGATCGCAACCTTTGCTAAGAACAAGATGACCGTGGTCTTCAGTGTGACTTTGCTGCATGCAGAAAATATCTCTGGTGCCGTCCGTGTTTGACTGTTGTTAAATAGCCACACTACTTTGTTGATAGATTTCCTTAATCATGCTAAACATTATAGCAGCTGAAACCTTGATTCAACAATATTAGAATAAAGACAAGAAGACATGCAGATGTGTCCTTATGCACTGTGGCTCTAGTAGTGGCAAATAGCCCCTCTTGGCGCGGTATTTCCCAGGTGAATCTGCTGTGCCAAGTCTCTTTTTTGCTCAGAATATTTATCTTATTTGCGTAAATAAAACAACTGGGAGTGATAAAACTACATTGCTGGCTTGCGCTGATCAGTTTGGTGTGCGACATTTGTACAGTGTGTGTGACTGAGTATGAATCTGTGTAAGATATGCTACAATGCAGCGGCTACAGCTTTTTCTCATGCCAAGCTCCATTCTGCTACATCTGCGACTTTTTACACGAATTGCTGTGCAGTTAAAGTCGCAGCCCAGCATCTCTAGTACACTGTAAGTGGCGTTTTGCTGCATCTGTGATGCAAGTAAGATGCAAAATTTAAATAAAAGATGGTATACTACACCTCTCAGAGCAGTTCAGATTAGGGATGTGCAGGCTCAGTTCTACTCGGTTCCGTTCGGGTGTTTTTACTGAATCTTATTGGGTATTAGCTGTCACGAGTTTTGGATAGCCAATAAGATTCGGTAAAAACACCCGAACGGAACCGAGTAGAACCGAGCCTGCACATCCCTAGTTCAGATGCACCAGGGGTCTCGGGCCATTTGGCATAGGGATACTAGGTGTATGAGGACACATCGGTATGTAAATTTGTTTATAATCAAGTTTTATAACTAAATTTGGGGAAATCCAAACAAACTGTAAAATGTATCTACATTATGGTGATGACTAAAGCAAGAGCAGGCAGAGGCCCATGATGTGATTCAGTAAAACAACATCAAATAAAAATGGGGGTTATACTATTATTAAACCCAATACGACATGGTCCACAAATGAGTGCTTTCTCCCTTTACATTATGCTTAACAAATTAGACCTCCTTGTGTATGGTATCCGAGATCTCCATGTTATTGCCAAACATAAACATATTCCACTCAACCAAACATGCACTATAATGGCCACTGTTTGCCTCACGTTACAGCCCCAGACACAGAACAAAACAAGACCAGACAATACTGCAACAAAATGGCCAATCTCAGGCCACACCCCCTTTTTATATGCCTGTAAAAACTCCCTCCCTGTAAACTCTCATTGGCTGCCTAACTAAGACCACCAACACACAAAAAAAACTCTGCCATACCCTGCTCCCCTGTTGTATATAGCTTCAGGTTCTGCCTTGAGGTCTATTTTTCCTCTGGCTTAATAATCCTTCAGATTTATGCAACAGCTGTTTCAGCATGTTAAGCCTAGATAAATATGCCCCTGAGTGTTCTTTCCTGGCCTGGAGGAAACAAAAGTGAACAGTTTTAAGGAAGGTCAGCTGCTTTAAAACTGATTTGAGTATTTATTTTGTTGATGTATAATTTTATTAGTGTATGTCTCTCTAATTTAGTGCAGTGCAATGGCTTTTTGGACTTTGTGTATCATATACACAAATATATAAGATGGATCTCTTGCAATCAGAATAAGGTAAGTGTAAGTTCCGATATTAATGATGATGGCTGTGCCAGCAAATGAAAAACAGTGGGGAGGCATGATGCATATGCATGAATACATTACGTATAGTTACATTAGCATTTCGCTAGACAAACATCCTCGTTCTGAATGTGGGCGCATACGAAGATGCATGCAACTCAGAATCAGGCCCTTTTAAGGCAGATCTCAAATTAATCTCCCTGTATGTAGCTCTCACATTGAGCTGTGTTTATCAATCTTTTTTTTACTAAAATAATGTGAAAACTGGTAACATTATTTTAGTTTCACTGAAATGTATTTTCATGAAAATCTCCTCCAAGCCTTTTAATTCGCATGTGTTTAGTAAGCAGATCACATTTCTCATACTTATAATGCGATCTGCCTGAGATTTACTAAGGGGGTATTGTGAAAAAACCCCATGTGGGGTACTGCTATAACAATGCCCTTTGAAGATGGTGTTAAGCAGAGTTACCCTTGGTTCCCCGACTACTGCTCTGCTCTGACAGGCAGAGCCAGAAGCCATCCCCCTGTGATCAGCTTTGTGGTCTAAAGAGACCACAAGCTGATCACTGTAAAAAAAAAAACAGGGGTCCAGTGATCATTGATAGGTGAGCTCTATCCACCAATCAGCTGGTCTTATGACTCCTGCACTGTGACCTCGATCAGCTGTGCTCTAAACCGGCGTCTCATTTTACAGAACACATCAGCTGACCCAGGGTCACTTACCAGGAGTCCGGAGATAGGCTGGCCATGGGAGAGAGCTCACTGATGACCGGGCAGGAAAGTGCAAGCGGTAGGGCAAGGAGGCAGTTGGGTAGCACTAGCCAGCGGTGGTGCATATATGGAGTTACTCTCACTGTATTTTTTGTGAAAAATACAGTGAGAAGTGTGCAGTGATGATTTGCAGGGACAGAGCTTTCTCACAAACTCTGTCACTGCTTGAGAATGTTAATACATTCTTGTTATAGTTCCTAAATTTGCAATGCAATTTTAGGTGAAATTATCACACTATAACCACATTTGAAATGCAGATTGTAGTAAATATGGGCCATTACCCTTAAAAATTTTTTCAAGAACTGCCTGGAAGGTAGAGAAACAGTTACACAATACGCTGATTCTGTCTTTCAGCAGGTACATGATAACTATAAAAGCTATGGGGGAGATTTAACAAAGCTTAGAGAGAGCTATAGTAGTGATAGATCAAGTACCAAAAAATCAGCTTCTAACTGTCACTTTACAGGATGTGTTTGAAAAATAACAGGAGCTAATTAGTTAGTACTTTATCTCTCGCCCCTTAATCTGTCTCCAGGCTTTGATACACCTCCTCCATTGTGTGATCCTCATTACTTGCTTGAAGCACAGCTGATCCCAATATATCCTCCTCAAACAAATTGCATTATTAAAAAAAATTAATCTGTTCCATAAGCCCTTACTTATACCTCTTTTATACCTAAAATCAGGGTCTGAACCGAAGGTTGGAACAGGGTTCCAAACCGGATCAGACCTGGAATTTTGCCGGCACGACCCAGAATATCCCAGAGTCGGAGCCGTTCACACCGGAGTGACCCGGCTCTTCCGGCGTGGAAGTGGATGCTTGGAGATGATGTCATCTCCAATGCTACTGAAGCCGGCCAATCAGCAGGCATGCGGCGCGCTCCAGGTCATCATGACGCGGATCATGCCGTTTACACTGCAGGATTTCACGGGTCATTCCCATGTTAAACCCTGCAAGTTACTCAGGTTGTATTGCAGGGTCACTCCACCTGGGAATCCAACCCTCCTGTCCCCTTTTACACCAAGGAGCTACCTGGGTTAACCCTGCCATAACCCAGGTTTTAGCTCTGGAGTAAAAGGGGTATTACTGTCAAATTATTTTGGGGTTCATATTATGGTTTATATTTCCCAACCTATGGTTGATGTTAAGAAAATTACTAAATACAATGAGCTACAATTTAGGACATTTCCTCAAAGTGACGTGTCATTTTAGAAGGCGGTGATAGTCTTGTTAAAATTTTCATTTATATACTATTTGATTCATTAAATAGAGCTTAATAAGATTAATAAATCAAAGTAAATCTTTGTTATTGATCCAGCAATGCATAATATGTGTAACACAAATATAAGATAATTTTAAAAACTGTATTTGCAGTTCTCAAACGCACATGCAATCCCGTTTATTACATGTAATATTTTTTGTCTATATTTTTATAGTAAGCAATAGTGTATGATTTAATTCTAAAACTACTGCATTGCTCTAAAATAAAAAATCATGCATATAAGTAGTGAAATTTGTCTCAGTAATGAAAAGAGATTAAAGGAGATGGAACACCCCGGCTGCATTACAATTTCATAATGACTGACTGGAAGCCTAAGCTGTAGGCTCATAAGCTACCTGGGGGGCCCTCTGCAGACAGGTAATCCCGCTGTTGCAGAACCAATCACAATAAATATTGCAACACAGATAGGGGTTTCCATACCATAATACAGAATAAATTGTATTGCTATAGATGTGTATGTTTGATGAGTAATTTATGTTCATTCTGTATATTTCTTTTTTTTTTTTACAGGATTGCTTTCATAATATGATAATTATCTTTACTTAGTGTACTATATGCTTATAATAAAGTCACATTTGTTTCTGCAACTATGCTGAAACGTACAGTATTTTCAATTTTTAGTCTTACCATTGATGTTTTTCAAAACACATTGTTAAGCCAAAGCTGTAACAAATAAAGAAAATTAAATTATAGTGGAATACAAAGTTAATATACACAATGTTCAAAAGAGAAAGCTGATTGCATTCTGATTAAACCTCATCAATACCGAACAAATAAGTGATTTAGAAACTCGGTACCCTGTCAATTTTATAGATCTGTACATAAAATTTACATGTTAGTTTGAGTGATTGAATGCAACATTTTTACCTGCTTATTCATACTTACTATTGGTGTTACTTTTCCATGTGTGTATACATTTTTATACATTTTACTTTATTGAAAACCTATTTTACCTCAAGTTGAATTCTAGATTGTATCATACATGCATTCATATTTTAAAATACAACAATAAAAAGATGCACAAAATATGTGAGCTATATTCACAATAGGATCAGTTTTATATTTCAGGGTTGCAGAGTTGTTAAAGTGATTAAAGCTGATACTATAGCTGCAGTAACCCATTGTGCCAGTGATTAACATGACTGCTACTTTGTCTTTTAGTAACCGATCCCCTAAAAATTTAAAATTACAATTTTGTGTTAAAAAAAAAAAACAATTAGGCTACATTTTTGTTTCTTGAAAAACAACAATCCACTAAACCTTGGCTGAGATTCAATAAACCAGCAGGTTATTTATAATGTAGTCAATACATTAAATTACATTAACAAAGTAAGTTTCAGAATTAATTGTGAAATACTCATTAAAGTAATACAAAGGTGACAAAAAATTACTGTAAAATAGGGCATTACAAAAATCACCACAATATACATTCCTTGTACAGATTAATTTTAGAATAATTTTCTATTAAAAATGGCTTATCATTGCACTCCTTCACTACAGTGGAATGCAAGAACCAATAGGATTCTTCCTTAAAGGAATAAAGGAATAACGTGTATTGTCATAAGTGCTCTGCTACAGAGTATTTAACAAATTAAGCTGTATAGGCAGCAACTAAAATAGGTTAAATAAATGCATTCAGAGTAAGAAAACATACTTTAATATTCTTCATTTGATTTTCCACTATGTGTCCGACCAGGAGGGGGCCTGGTGGAGTCTCTGGCCAAGCTCCCTCATCTCTAACCGGCAGCGCATGGAGTAGACATTGGCACTGTGCTAGAACCACCCAAGGGCCCATGTGAACTGCAAACTCTGCTACCATTATAGATATGCTACTTTTTCTGACTGTTCCTTGGCAATAATGGTTTTCATGCAAAATAGTTGTAAAATAGTTGGTAGCTTTTTGTTTTCTTTTTTGATACTGAGTTTTTAATGTTTTTAAATTATATTTAAATTCTTATTATTAAATTATTGCTAAACCAGAAATTGAAAACTGTTTTGCAAACAAATTATAAGAGTTATACTGGAGAGTGGTGAGGCAGGAGTTTTAAAGGCTACAGAGTAGTAGATTACAATAATCTAGGAGAGAGTTTATGAGGATGTGACTAAGAGGTTTAGTATGTTACAGGATGACAATGACAAAGGGAATTATTGAAAATATACCAGAGATGGAAACAGCAGGAGTGGGAGAGGGACTGAATGTGGGGAGAAGGAAATGGCAGGAATAAGGGTGACACCCAGACATTGGACTTGAGGAACAGAGTAGAGGGAAATATCAACAAAGAGGGATAGGGATAGGGAGGAAAGAGAGGTGAATTTGGCTTGGAAAAGATAATTAATTCAGTATTGAAAGCATCATGCCATCCAGTAGGAGATGACTGACAGGCAGGAGGTAATAAGGGATATGATAGAATGCGAGAAGTCAGGGCATTATAGGTAAATATGATTCTAGTTGGCATATAGTAGAGATTATATCAGAGACAAACAGTGCTGACAAGTTCACTCAGGCAAAAAGTGTAGAGTGAGATGGGATGGGGCCAAGAACAGAATCTTTAGGTACATTGGCAGGAAGGGGAAGTCAAGGAGACATGAACATGTAGGCACAGAGAAGGAGCAGTTGGCCAGGTAGGGGGTGAATCAGAAGAGAGCTGTCACAGATCCCGATGGAGAGAAGGTTTTGCTGTAGAAGACGGTGATCAAGAGTGTCCAATGCCACTGTGTGGTTAAGGAGTTCAACAATAAAGAAGTGTATTTAGGTTTTGGCTGCAAGCATTTGTGTAATATGTGTTGCTGAATTTAAGATTTAAGATAAATTGCACTGCTGGGGTAATATCCAATATAAAGTGTTTGGGCACAATAGGCTATAATAATATCTGCTACTGTTGGGCACATATCTTAAAAATATGCAATGGGACAGGTATCTTAGCAGTATATCATAACCCTATGGCTTTGTCTATGTGAATGGGTGTTCTTTGCCTTCTGTCATGGTTATGCATGGTACTATACAGTGCTGTCCCTTGTCCACACTTCTAATTTCCCTGAATGTACTTAAAGTCAACTGTGACATCTCAAGCATACATTTGGATCCTACTAGCTACAAGATTATTCTTTATGTGGATGATTTATTTTCATGTAGTAAACCCTTTGGCTTCTCTGTTGAGCCTGTTTGCTGAGATTCAAGACTTGTCTGAGCTGTCCAAATTTAATATAAACTCACCCAAAACAGAAATCCTGTATTTTTTTCTATTCCTCCAAAGTGTAAAAAACACCATGAATTTACTTTCCCTTTCAGTTGGAGCTCCTATCAGATTAAATATCTGTGTGATGCATACTAAAGAAATTGAACACCTCTACCAAGCTAATCTCCTCCACTCACTAGTCCCATAAAGAGCGACCTTCAGTTATGGAGCAACCTCATTATTTTGTGGGTGGGGCATATCACCTCAGTCAAAATAAATACATTTCCTAGATTGTTTTACCTCTTCCATGCCCTGTTCATCAGAATCCCCTATCGATTCTTACCTCTTTTTAGAAATTAATTATGCCACACATCTGGTCTGACAAAAAAAGACCTTGAATTCTTAAAAGATCTATCATAGCAGGTGGCCTGGACATCCCTAACTTTTGAAGATATTATTACTGAAGATATTACTCCTTCTGGGTGAATGTGTCCTGTGGCATTCCAACCCTGATACTAGAATGTGGGTGAAAACTGAGCCATCAATGGCAGATGGCTCTCCCATTTGCTTTCTTCTTTGGCTACCCCATCTCAGAGACTTCCCCTATCTGTACACTTGACCCTGCCGAACAGGTCTCCTTTACTACCTGGAGAAAATTTATCAAAATGGCTAACTTATTTCCTTCCCCATTCCCATTTATTCCTGTATGGGTACTCCAGCCATTCCACCAGAACTTTCACCTCATATGTCATATGTATGGTTCAGGTAATTTATTCCTAAGCAATCTCCACTCAGACTTTGGAAATTCTGCCAGACTTTTCCAGAGGGCAGTTCCATCAGTTTCTGCATGTGAGACATTTCTTCCACTCTGTCAAAGCTACCCTCAACAGTAGACTTTGTCTTCATTAAATAACCACTTACTTTCTGGCCACTCCTCAAAAAGCCTTATTTCTACACATTATAATTCTTTCCTACTTTTCATGAGTACAGTAGCATTAAAGAAGCCTTTCCTACTAAATGGGATGCTGATCATGGTGTATAATTAGACCCAAAGGATTGGTCAGACACCTTCAAAGTGATTGTCAAACCCCCCATTAAAGTTCACATTAAGGAGAACACTTATAAATGTTATACTAGTGGTACTATGTTCCTTCTAGCCTCAGCAGTATCTTTATTGATGCTACAGACTCCTGCTGGAGAAACTGTAACAATCTGGGGACTTTCCTGTATACAGTATCTATGGGGCTGCCCTAAACTTCAACCGTTCTGGGTTATCTACCTGGCCTCTACTGTTATAGTTCGAACATTCCATCTGACCCTAAACACATCTTGTTACCTCTTCATGTCCCATGCTTTGCCAGGCACCCAGGCATACACATAATTTGTTTAGGGATATCTTGAGTGTGGTAACATATGCCTTATCACAGCCTCCCACCATTGCTATCGTGTTTGGAGCACATATCAAATTGAATATAGTGCTATTATCTTGTGAAAGTCCTCTGCATCCTTTTTGAAAACATGGACCTTTTTCAATTATCAGCCACTTCTTAATCTGTGATTCTGACTCTGGCCTCAGACCATGGAGACCTCAGCACCTACCACTATCAGCACTCTTTCATGGACAGTTACACATGAGATGAACACTCCATCCCCCAGTCTCCCTAATGCCAAACATTCTCACCTCCACCACCCCCCAATAATAAAAGATGCATCCTGTGTTACATATTTTGATCTTTGTTACAGTCTGGTACTATTTGTTTATGACTACTACTGTATGTTACTGCTGCAATTTCACTGTAACCTACTGTATACCTATTGCTTGTATTGCTCCTGATTCTTTCCAATTTATTGTATTTAAAAATAAAAAAACAACGTGAATATTGTTTATGTCAGTGTTGTCTCAATGTTGATGTATTATTTTATTAGACATAACATCACTTAAGTTTGAGCATTGTTGTAACCTACAGTACCTGTAGAATCTATTTGCTTTAGTTAAGAAAACAACTGTAGTGCAAAAGAAATACACCAAACTGCGTGATTAGCTTCATAGCTTCAACACTTGCACACACTGAGAAATAATCTCCGTTGCTATTAAATATTCTTCTTTCATACAGTACCTTGTTGGTGGCTTCATTTTCTTTTTGACTCCTATGTAAAGCTTGCATAGTACCACAGGTAACACTTTTTCTGGCTTAATGTTCTAAGTTAAAATAAATACAATTTTGTTAAAGAACAAAAAGTTAAAGCATTGGAACCAAAAATTTCAGAATAATATTACTGTTAAATTTATGTTACTATGATTTCCAGACATCAACTGGAGGCTAAAATAGAATGTGTTAGATTTTGGTTAGTTTATTTTTTCTTACATATATTTTATTGTGTCTTGTGCACTCTGTAGAAAAAGGGTAAAAAATATATTTCCTATGCTTCCTGTGGTCTGTAGTCAGGACCTGAGCAGCTTCCTTTCTACATCAGAGAACCAATGGCACATGCAGTACAAGTCAGAAAAGATAACTCACTCTGAACTACAGATTGTAGTACTAAGCTGTTACTCTTTATCTGTAACAAGTTGGGTTATGGAGTCACTTCACTTTGATATATAAATATAGAAATACACACGTGCACGCACACACACACATCTATATATATATATATATAGATATATATATATATACACCGTATACAAATTTAAATAATATATATATATATATATATATATAAATGGTGAAAAGTATGAGTGCCTGAATGTATCTGTAAAGTGAATACGTTGTGGGATGTATATACATATATACACACACACGTGTTTATGATACACTGTGCCTGTATCCACATTATGGACAGATAAGCTATTTTATGTTTTAATCTTGTACGTGTGTTTTTTAGGCATTTATGTTACTCTTGGATTACATTTGCTTATTTTTACCCTAATTACCCATGCTTGTGGATTTTATGTGGAACTTTTGTTCTCACAAAAAGAGTATACACTAAATATTTGTTAAGCGTGCAGTGGTGAAAAATGGTACACACTGTGTTGCATTCTCTTTCATATACCATGAAACCAATGAGGGCAATTTGACCAAAGATAACAATACCAGATAAGTTGTCATTTTTATCTTAAACACGTGTACAGTTTATATGTATATACTGTACGTTTTTACCTTACAGACACATTCAGGCGCTCATTTTCACCATTTATGTTTGTTGTTTGTTATGTGTTCACCAGCACATACCCTTTATTAAGCAAGTAGCGGCCACTCAATTAATTTGTTTGAGGACTGCCTAACCCAACCGTTTTTTGTCTAAAACTCACTATTTTAATTTGTAGTGATATCTTCATCTGTGCGCCCCCACTTCTATTATATATATATATATATATAAATCCAACAGGTCCCGGCACTCACATCAGAGGGTAAATATTGCTCCGGTGCCCTCCAGGGCAAACAGCCCAAATAACATGGATCCACAAATGGAGGCACTCACGAGACTGATAGTTGCCACTTTAAAAGTCCTTTAATCCTACGTTTCGGGATTGCTACCCATCGTATGTCCCTGACGATGGGTAGCAATCCCAAAACATAGGATTAAAGGACTTTTAAAGCGGCAACTATCAGTCTCGCGAGTGCCTCCGTTTGTGGATCCATTTATACAGTATATATATATATATATATATATATATATATATATAAATATATAGTAACAAAATCAGGTTAAGGAGTGGTTTCCTGGGGTAAATGGTAAATTCTCTGAATGTAGCAGCCAATCAGTATCACAACAGTCTATGGCCTTGGTGCAAGTATCTGCAGCTAGTTTTATTTGTGTAGCAAAATAGAGTCATAAAAATAAATCATAGCCTTCCCGGATTTAACTAAAAAGAAGTCTCCCCCACTATGGCTGGGAGGACCTAGGGCTCTATTTATTACAATCCACATTTGTAATCCAGATTGTAGTGTGATATTACCGACTGAATTCACATTTCGAATTCAGGCATTATCACAGGGATTTACTACAAATCCCTTGCAGGGACAGAGCTTGCGAGAGCTCTGTCCCTGCGAATCCCCTCCGGAGCCTTATCACAGTATTTTCTAAAAAAATACCATGAAAAGTTCCCAGCGCATTCGCCGACCGGCTGCCGCTGCTACCCGCCTGTCGCCAAGCCCCGCCCCCATCGCTAAGCTGTGCCCCCATAATTGCAGATTCCCCACATGGCCCTCATGGCCCCTCGGCACCTTTGGATCCTCCCCCAGAGATTGCCGATCACTGCTAATTGCAGTGATCTGGAAGCCAAGCGACACCCCAACCATGGACAAAGAATCACAAGAGCATATCTGTATCTAGTTTGTACATTCCAGCTGCACAGATGAGCTGCTGACAGGACATGGAATACCTGGAGTGCATCTGCCTACAGTGTTTACCTGGCTGCTGCAGGGAGGAGCAGCCGCCAAGACATCTAACTCCCAGAACATCTCTGCCCTCTGGAGCGTCCCACCTCCTACTCCTCCTCTGTCTTCTCCTGTCCTGCAGCAGCAGCATGGTGGCAGCCACACACACAGCAGGACAGGTAGGTGCCACCACACTGACACTACAGTGCTTCTGGGCAATGTATGGGGCAGAGACAGGGACACTACCTGCTGTGGGTTACTACCCAGCTGCTTCCATTCCCTGTTGCAGTATTATTCCACTCACCAGTCAGCTGTTTAGATGGCAGACCTGTTTGTCACCATAGGCACCCTCTGTCCTGGAGAGCCTGGCAGGCTAATACACTTACCGAGTAAGCCATGACTATCGATACGAGGCCTTCAATCAGGGATGCTATACTATGCAGTATACTGTTGATGGCAACTGACCATCAATTGTTTGCAACCATCGCTGATCTATAGCCGATAGCAATTGGCAAACAAAAAAATATATATTTTTAATAAAATCGTGTTAGATAACTTTTAAATTGATGTTCTTTACCTAATTCAATCATAATAAACCAAGACAATTTCTTAGCATTTTTGAAAAAAAATGTTTCCAGTTAAGTTGTTAAGCCATAGTAGGGTCTCTAAACAAGTCTGTCAGCCTAGTCCCCAGGTAGTGACAGACTGCCATAACATACTGACACACTTTTACCAGCTTTTCACAGGCTGTCTCGCGGGGTTCCAGTTTGGATGGCGCCTAATCCCGCAATGTGATGAACTAAGTGTCTACAGCATTGTCTTGACAACAGCTGCCTCCTCCTTTGGAGTTTTTGTTCCTTGGTGATTGCCAGGTGGGAGGCTAAGGAGCTGAAAGCAGCTTGCAAGATCAGCACTGCAGATAACAGAATAGTGTCTAGTTTGTTCATGCCCTGGTATGCTGGACCTCATTATCAACAGGTCTTACTTGTTTTTATTAGCTGTTTTATTATTTTCACATGACCCAGTTGTATAATTTTCACAAGTTGAGGTCCTATATATATATATATATATATATATATATATATATATATATACATACACATGTATATATGTGTATATATATATATATATATATATATCACAAGAAGTAGTGGTGACCGGTGCTATATATGTACACAGAGATGACTAAATATTATCCTTTCCTTAAAACCAAAACATTTAAATGGGAAAAAAGGTTACACTTCTCTTCTCTCAGAGTGGCTGCTATAAAAGTCTCCAAAATAGGACCGTTGCTCAAGAATATCCAATAACTCAATGTTCAGATGTAGTGAGATATCAGTGCCATCTGAATTCTTCAAGAGTGATTTGTGATAATAAATCCAATCAGGACAGCTCCTTCCACAATTCCCAGAAATATAGATAGTAACATTAAATAAAAGAAAAAAATATATTCATTCTGTGATATACACAAATATAAAGTGTATCAAAGCAAAATTGTAAGTGCCACTGAAAAGTCTAATTGCACCACATACAGTCAGGTCCATAAATATTGGGACATTGACAGAATTTTCAGATTTTGGCCTCTATTCACCACCACAATGGTTTTGAAATGAAACAAACAAGATGTGCTTTAACTGCAGACTTTCAGATTTAATTTGATGGTAATTACATCCAAATCGGGTGAACGGTGTAGGAATTACAACGGTTTCAATATGTGCCTCCCACTTTTTAAGGGGCCAAAAGTAATGGGACTAACAACTCAAAAGCTATTTCGTGGACAGGTGTGGGCTATTCCCTCATTATTTCATTATCAATTAAGCAGGTAAAAGATCTGGAGTTGATTCTAGGTGTGACATTTGCATTTGGAATCAGTTGCTGTCGACTCTCAATATGAGATCCAAAGAGCAGTCACTATCAGTGAAGCAAGCCATCATTAGGCTGAAAAATCAAAACAAACCCATCAGAGAGATAGCAAAAACATTAGGTGTGGCCAAATCAACTGTTTGGAACATTCTTGAAAAGAAAGAATGCACCGGAGAGCTCAGCAACACCAAAAGACCCGGAAGACCACGGAAAGCAACTGTGGTGGATGACAGAAGAATTGTTTCCCTGGTGAAGAAAAACCCCTTCACAACAGTTGGCCAAATCCAGAACACTCTCCAGGAGGTAGATGTATATGTGTCAAAGTCAACAATCAAGAGAAGACTTCAGAAGAGTGAATATAGAGGGTTCACCACAAGATGCAAACCATTGGTGAGCCACAAAAACAGGAAGACCAGATTAGAGTTTGCCAAACAACATCTATAAAAGCCATTACAGTTCTGGAACAACATTCTATTGACAGATGAGACAAAGATCAACTTGTACCAGAGTAATGGGAAGAGAAGAGTACGGAGAAGGAAAGGAACTGCTCATGATCCAAAACATACCACCTCATCAGTGAAGCATGGTGGTGGTAGTGTCATGGCATTAGCATTTATGGCTGCCAATGGAACTGGTTCCCTTGTATTTATTGATGATGTGACTGCTGACAAAAGCAGCAGAATGAATTCTGAAGTGTTTCGGGCAAAATTATATGCTTATATTCAGTCAAATGCTTCAGAACTCATTGGACGGTGATTCACAGTGCAGATGGACAATGACCCGAAGCATACTGCAAAAGCAACCAAAGAGTTTGTTAAGGCTAAAAAGTGGAATGTTATGCAATGGTCAAGTCAGTCCCATGACCTGAATCCATTTGAGCATGCATTTCACTTGATGAAGACAAAACTGAAGGGAAAATGCCCCAAGAACAAGCAGGAACTGAAGACATTTGCAGTAGAGGCCTGGCATAGCATCACCAGGGATGAAACCCAGTGTCTGGTGATGTCTATGCGTTCCAGACTTCAGGTTGTAATTGCCTGCAAAGGATTTGTAACAAAGTAATAAAAAGTGAATGTTAGATTTAGGATTGTTTACTTTGTCCAATTACTTTTGGCCCCTTAAAAAGTGGGAGGCACATATAGAAACTGTTGTAATTGCTACACCGTTCACCTGATTTGGATGTAATTACCCTCAAATTAAATCTGAAATTCTGCAGTTAAATCACATCTTGTTTCTTTCATTTCAAAGCCATTGTGGTGGTGAATAGAGGCCAAAATATGAAAATTCTGTCAATGTCCCAATATTTATGGACCTGACTGTATATAACACAGTGCAAATTATCAAGCAGCATCCAAAAAAGTGCTTCACCATAAATATAAATCTAAAGTACACAGTGCTCAGGGCAACTCTTGGCAATAGGTACCAGTAGCCAGCAACCAAAATAAAGTGCATGTAGGCATACCAAAGGACTTTCAAGGCTTTTTCCTATTATTTACCATGTCACTCATATGGATTTGCGGGTATAAAAGGAAACAGAAGTACCAATGAGTAGTAAAATCTGAGATTACATTTAAAAAAAAATAAAAATAACATACATCTATGAACAGAATGATCAGCTTATCTGGTTGAGACTATCAACAGGAGGATATGGACTACCAACACCAGAGAAACCTCAACAAGTTTTGTCATATGCCAAAAGGCCAGACTTTTTCAGGAGGATGCCTAGATGTCATCTATAACCCCCTTATATACCTGTACAAATAATGCAAATTAACTTAAGTGGAGAAAATCCAGCGTCTTCTCCACTCCAGTGCGCGTGCCACAAAATCGAGAATCATGGAAATAAGGTCATTACAGCACTAAAAAATATATTGCGCTAGCGCCCATCTAAGGGAGCACAGGTATCTGTGACCGCCGTGCGGGCACAGCCTATAAGGGATGCAGCGGAAGCACGTGGCATCCATCCTGGCACTCAGCATGCATAGCGGCACCACTAACTTCTGGGAGAGAAGAAGAAACTCTCCAAAGGCCATGCATCACTGACGTCAGCATCACATCTAGCTCTAGCGCCAGTCCCACTACCTACTGGGAAAAGGGTTAAAGTGCACAAGCATTGCAGTCTTGCACAGATCGCGAAATTCATAAATGAAAACTCATATAGCAGGGAATATCCCCCTCCTTCCCCATAGAGTTTCATAAATCAAAGTTAAAATTGAATTTGTCACAACAACATAGAGAGAAAAAGGCTCTCCACCATTTAATAGGCGTCCTATATAGTATATGGAGGCTGCCAGTTTGCATGTGATTATTCTTCACACTTAATTGCTGCAGCTCCCATATCATTTCAGATCTGTTATATGGCAATTGTACAAAAGCCTTTGTTGGTAATGACAGCTTCAAGATGCTCCTGAATGGAGAAACTAGTCGCATGCATTGCTCAGGTGTGATTTTGGCCGATTCTTCCACACAGTCTTCAATCTTGAAGGTTCTGTGGGCCTCTTCTATGAACTCTGATCTATAGTTCTTTCCATAGATTTTAAATTGGATTCAAGTCAGGTGATTGGATGGGCCATTCTAGCAGCTTTATTTTATTTCTCTGAAACCAATTGAGAGTGTCCTTGGCTGTGTCTTTGGAATCATTGGCCCTCATTCAGAGCCGTACGCTCTGAGCAGAGCGCACGCTCTGAATGAGGGCCGGGCTCCATTTTCATGGAGCGTCCTCCTGGATGCTCGTATAGCTGTGGGTCACCACCCACAGGCTATACGAGCGTGCATTGTGATGGTCGAGACCATCGCGACCATCGAATTTGCGAGCCGGAGCCTGCGGTTCGCTAGTGATGTCAGTGGGCCGGCTTCTGACGGGAGGCGTTCCCGTGGGAACGCCCCCGTCAGGGAGGCACGCCCCCGGCACGCCCACCAAAGGGGGCGTGCTGTCAATCAACATTGACAGCACGCCCCCTTTGATCGGACACAACGAGTGAAGGACTTTCCTTCGCTCGTCGCGTCTGGCGCATGCGCACGACGGAGCTCCCTCCGTCGTGCGCATGCGCAGTCCATAACATCGACCCACTTGCGAGCGGACAGCCGCTCGTGAGTGGGTCTGAATCAGGCCCATTGTCTTTCTGAAATGTCCACCCTCATTTCATGTTCAGCATCCTGGTAGATGGCAGCAGATTTTATATCAAGAACGTCTCTGTGTATTTTTACATTCATCCTTCCTTCAATCACATGAAGTATGCCAGTACTGTATGCTGAAAAACAGCCCCACACCATGATGTTCCCACCGTCAAACTTCACTGTTGGTATGGTGTTTTTGGGGTGATGTGCAGTGCTATTTCTCCTCCAAACATGGTATGTGTATTATGGCATTCAAAGAGTTCAATTGTGGTCTCATCTGACCAGACTACAGTATATTCTCCCAGTGTTTCACAGGCTTATCCAAATGGTGTGTAGCAAACTTTAAACGAGCTTCCACATGCGTTTTCTTCATGCATGGTGAGCGTGCACACAGGCCATGCCGATTGAGTGCATTATTTATTGTTTTCTTTGAAACAATTGTATCTGCTAATTCCAGGTCTTTCTGAAGGTCTCCACAAATGGTCATTGGCTCTCAGACAACTCTTTTGATAATTATTTTCACTCCTCTGTCAGAAGCACCTGGTCATGGCAAGTTTATGGTGAAATTATGTTTTTTCCACTTCTGGATTATGGCCCCAACAGTGCTCCTGGAACATTCAGAAGTTTGGAAATCCTTCTGTAACTAATGCCATCAGTATGTTTTGCAACAATAAGGTTGTGAAGGTCTTGAGAGAGCTCTTTGCTTTTACCCATCATGAGATGTTTCTTCTGTGACACCTTGGTAATGAGACACCTTTTTATAGGCCATCAGTTGGGACTGAACCAGCTTATATTAATTTGCACTGACAAGGGGCAGGATTGCTTTCTAATTACTAATAGATTTCAGCTGGTATCTTTGCTTTCCATGTCTTTTTGCACCTCCCTTTCTTCATGTGTTCAATACTTTTTCCCTGTGTCATTTCACATTATTACACTTAATTTATGGACATCTATGGTTTGATTTCTTTAAATGTGTGGATTGCATGGGTTGTTGCTGACATTTGGTGAAAATTTCACTACAATAGCCCCATTACAAATATATTTACTGAGAAAAATGTTGATGTGTTCAATTCCTATTTTACTCTCTGTATATACAGTGCATCTGGAAAGTATTCATAGCGCTTCACTTCTTCCACATTTTGTTATGTTACAGCCTTTTTCCAAAATGGAAAAAAAATAATTTTTGTCCTCAAAATTCTACACACAATACCCCATAATGACATCATGTACAAAATTGTTTTGAGATTTTTGTAAATTTAATTTAAAAAAAAGAAATGTATATAAGTATTCACAGCCTTTTGCCATGACATGAAGCTCAAAATTGAGCTCAGGTGCATCCTGTTTCCACTAATCATCCTATAGCTTAATTGGAGTCTACCTGTGGTAAATTCAGTTGTTTGGACATGATTTTGAAAGGCATACACCTGTCTATATAAAGTCCTATACTTGATAGCGCATGTCAGAGCACAAACAAAGCATGAAGTCCAAGGAATTGTCTGTACACCTCCGAAACAAGATTGTCTCGAGGCACAAATCTGGGGAAGGGTACAGAAAAATATCTGCTGCTTTGAAGGTCCCAATGAGCACAGTGGCCTCCGTCATCCGTAAATGGAAGAAGCTCGGAACCACCAGGACTCTTCCTAGAGTTGGCCGGCTGTCTAAACTGAGTGATCGTGGGAAAAGGGCCCTAGTCAGGGAGGTGACCAAGAACCTGATGGTCACTCTGTCAGAGCTACAGCATTCCTCTGTGGAGAGAGGAGAACCTTCCAGAAGGACAACCATCTCTGCAGCAATCCACCAATCAGGCCTGTATGGTAGAGTGGCCAGACAGAAGCCACTCCTTAGTAAAAAGCACATGGCAGCCTGTCTGGAGTTTGCCAAAATGCACCTGCAGGACTCTCAGACCATGAGAAACAGAAGATTGAACTCTCAGAGCCCAGACATGAATCCAATTGAACATCTCTGGATAGATCTGAAAATGACTGTGCACCGATGCTTCCCATCCAACCTGATGGAGCTTGAGAGGTGCTGCAAAGAGGAATGGGCGAAACTGCCCAAAGATAGGTGTGCCAAGCTTGTGGCAAAATATTTAAAAATAATTGAGGCTGTAGTTGCTGCCAAAGGTGCATCAACAATTTATTGAGCAAAGGTTGTGAATACTTATGTACATGTGATTTCGTAGTTTTTTTTTAAATTAAATTTGCAAAACTCTCCAAAAAACTTTTTAAACGTCATTATTATGGGGTATTGTGTATAGAATTTTGAGGACAAAAATGAATTTATTCCGTTTTGGAATAAGGTTGTAGCATAACAAAAGTGGAAAAAGTTAAGTACTGTGAATACTTTCCGGATGCATTATATAAAAATGAAAATTCTGTCAATGTCCCAATATTTATGCACTTGACTGTATATATATATCACAGAGCTCAGAGAATACATATGAAAAAAAGATGAAACCTTAAATGAGTAAATACATAAGACTGAATGGTAAGACAATAATGGTAAAACAATAATGCGGCAGAAATAGCCAGTGATGTACTAAGGACCACAACACGTTACATAATTAACTTAATGTTCGTGTTGTGGTCCTTAGTACATCACTGGTTATTTCTGCAGCATTATTGTTTTACTATTATTCTCTGAGCTCTGTGATACTGGTACTTTGTACTGTACGGATTTTCTCATTTACACTAATGCTTTATTGTTCACATCCAGCTTTTTTTGCTGGTTCATTGGTCCATTTAGCGCAATTACTTTTTGTATCATCCTGATAAGTGCTACTTAGTCCTCCTATATTATGTACCACATTGTAGTTTTTATGTTATGTGTCGTATATGTGATTAATATTTTTTGTCCAGCACGCACGTTTGTACATGTCCACCTATGTGTATGCAGGTTTATTCCCAACATTTGTTGACACCCTGTACACCTAGATGCACTTGCTATATTTCACTTATTCATCTCTATACATTTTTGCCTCCGTTGTTGTTACACTGCCTCCATGGTGACCATCTACATAACCCCGCCTCCTGTCTTGTGGTTCACGCCGGAGGGTGCGCGTCATCATTTCCAGCGTCACACGCCGAATGTCACGTGTATCGTGACAGTTCGGCCGCACGCTGATGACGTCATTCACCCGGCGACTAACAAGATGGGCGTGGACAGCACTTCACCACCTTCACACAGTCCTATAAAGGTTTGTACTTTGTATTACTGTTTTATTCTTGATAAAAGTCCTCATCGACTGAAACATCAAATTCTACACACTACCTGTGTACCTGAGTCTTCTTTACCAAGTCCCGTGAGTGCTGCTGTTTTCTTTGTATCTATATATATATATATATATATATATATATATATATATATATATTAGGATTTTGTCAGTGCTAAATTGGGTGCCCATGAGGAAGATGCTGTTGTAGCACGAACACAGCTGTCAATGGGCATTTATGCCATGAGAGGATTAATATTGCTATGGAACAAAACAAGATTGGGCATATTGGAGTGATGGCTTCAATGATAAGTACCTTTAAAATTTTGCACTTTTTGGGATATTTCAATAAATTTGTTTACATGTTAAGACACACATATATGTGAGCTATTAAATTGAAATTAAGCAGTGTTATAAGTCCTAATTTATACATATGTAATTTGATTACAGCTTAATTTTGCTCTGCTCCCATAAAAATAAAATTCCTGATAGTATGATTTTTAAGATGTACCAGAGACCATTAGAACTAATTAAGTAGGACACTGCATATTATAGACTTTTTAACAATACATAAATACATTATTAACTAGTTTTACAACTTATAGTTTAGGTGTTTCAATGTCACTGACAACTAAATACTCATTATACTTCTCTGCTTTACAGCTTAAACCTAAAATTCGCAATGTTTTGTTTTGTGTTGATTAGTGTAAATACACCATTATCATATTAGTCCATTGAAATGACATCCCAAATATTACCGTATTACAGCACAACCGAAAAATAGGTTTTCTCACTTATTTCAGTAAACTATAGGTTTTTTTAGCATGAAAACTATATTTTCAACCTGAATAATTTGTCTATTGCTTAAACATGCTCAGAACAGGTCTACAGTAGTTTATTTCTAGGGTATTGTCACACTGGAAATTTAAAGGCCACATTTAAAGTATTGTGTTACAAGCAAAATAAATTAATTTGCGATGTAACAGTAATATGGGGAATATTACAAGATCTGCTCCACAAAATGTTTTTTGTTGAACTATAAATCAGCCTCTATAAGTACAGGGGCACAGAAAGGGGATGGGCTCAAAGTTCCTGGCCCATATGGACTCAGGAGTGCATGGGAAATGTAACCACACCCCCCACATTGCTGTCACCATAATAGCCTTTGCAAAATCATGAGTTGAGTAAACCAAATATTTTAAATGAAACATTTTGGCATGGTTCACTATTTGTCAGACTTTGGTCTGTAGTCTTAGATCAGGAACTTACAGGACATTTTCTAATTGGGGACCACTGTTGAAGTGGAATTTTTAATATAATCTTTATATTAATTATTTAAGGTTTTTTACTGTGAGACCTATTTTAAGAGACTGGTTGATTGTAAAAATATGGTTATGGAATCAAAATAAAGGTCTCACTATGTAGATGTGTCAGTCAAAGAGGAAAATTAGTTTGGAGCAATGGTTCAGGCATTACGGAGCAGCAAAGTTCCCATGTAAAGTTGTGTGTTATAATGACAGCATTAACACTAACATGATTTCCCAATGGTCGCACACTTCCCAGAACTACTTCCAACTGACACATGATAAATCCAACTGTAAACAACAGCATCACTCATACAAACACTACTCACAGAAAGTAGCACATCCCTGTTTCACTGACAGCTGCACATCCCTGCCTCATGGACAGCAGTACATCCCTGTCTCACTGACCGACATATACATTTCTGTTGTATACTTTACAGAATGTCTTCCCCACCGCAAAAAAAAAAGGAAAACTTACTGAAAAGGGTGAACGGTCAATGGGTCGCAACTATATGTCTCAAATAAGAGAAAATTATGAGTATTCACAACATGAGTCTCATTCCAACAACTTTTATAACCAAATCAAGAGATGCAGGCTATCCAGCCCTCAGCCATCAACCTCTATACAGCCAACCGAAATGGAGGTATTAATGGCAAACCTTGAAATCCCTGATTTGAACAGGGCATTGACACCCCCGATCTTGTACATCAGTTAGACATTGAACCAATTGGGATATCACCACTCTGAGCACTTTGCCGATTTAGTTTTGACTGATATCTCAGATGAAGAAGCAGAAGTGATTCCTCTCTTGATGCCAGCTATAAGAAGATGTAAACCACACCTTCACTGCACATTGAATCCTGATTTTGTTTTTGTGGGTAATTACGATCTAGGCCCTTTGTCCTTTGAATGTGAGTTCTACAGAACTTTACATTTTGATTGTGAAAATGTTGGTATAAAGACAATCTTTCACTTTAGTAGCTGTTGCCAAGATAAGAAAGTTCTCCAGTCACTGGCTCTTTCTAACCATTTACTTGAAAATGTCCTGAAGAAAGATGGTGACTTGGAGAAGCGCCATTTCTTAGACAACATCAGGAAATACTACAGCGCAATGTCATTAGCGTCTTTTGTAGGACGTGGCCCTTATACTTTCCAGATCAATGGCCAGCTAGATTACAAATTTGGCCATATACATCCCCAGAACTTTCTGAGTGATTTTATGCACAACTTTACCTTATCGGCACTGCTGAAGCAACTGAAATGAGGATTGGATGCAACTCAACCTGCGATCCTAATCTGATGGCAAAACTGCATTTAGTCCACAAGTACAAGATGATGGCAGAAATTGAGTAGGCAGAGAACAAACTGGAACTTATCGAAGACAGGGAGCCATACGAAGTTCAAATGTCAGAACAGCCTGACATCCATAACTAGAGCAAGCCATAATTCAATTTGCCTTCAGCAGATGAAATTGCTGCCATTTTCACTACCAAAGATGACAATCCTCCAGGAAACTACGACTTGAAGGTCTTCTCCAAGGGATAAGGAATGTAATACCTGAAAAATATCATCTCACTGCATCAACTCACTGGCCTAATGCTATACCCTTTACTGTTTCCTTACGGAGAACATGGATAGGGTAAGAATAGGCCACATGAAAGTTCAGAAAGTGACTCGATTATACTATGTGGCTAATACAATGGGTATGCAGAAATAATTTACTGTTTTACACAACTCTGGCAAGTTGTGGCTACAGTACTTAATCGATATGTATGTATGTGTTGAAGGTGAGCATCCCATGTACGATAGGACACAGCTTGAGTAAAAAAAAAAACCTCAGGGTTGAGACATCCACTAGCCTACAAGACTACATATTCAAAGAGCCAGCTGATCGTGCACTACAACCTGGGAAAGTCATCATCTTGTCTTCTTTCTTCCAAGATTCCCCAGAAACATGAACATGCATTACCAAGATGGTATGGCTTTAGTCAGAGCCTTTGGTAAACCATTGCTGTTCATGTAATCCTGCTGAACCAGCTTTCTCACATGGTATGCTCCATGTTGCCCTATCTCGAGCAAGATCAAAGGATTCTGTTGCAGTAAAGATCACTCATGAAGATGCACCTGGATTACTTAATACAAATGGATGGACTCAAAATAATTTCTTTACTGAAGCCTTTTAATGAATTTGTCACTTTTTTTGTCAAACATATAAAGTTTACATTAGTTGCTTGATATGAGTTTATTCTTTTAAAAGAAAAGATAAATGTTGATTTTGATGGGTCTCTATTAGTAATTCTAAATACTGTATAGTTTTTTTTTTTTAAAGCTAATCTTAAAATATTGAACTAATTCTCAATGTAATTTCAGTGTCATATTATTCTATATTTAACCACATTTTACATTTGCAAATTATACATTATTCGCTCTGCAGAAAAAAATCCAATATTAGTTTATATACTAAGTTTCTTTACCAAAGTGTTTATGTGGCTTAAATAGATTCTTTCACTAAGGTATGCTCGAAATGGAATTTGTATAGTACATAATTACAATCTTGCTCTGAGCACCTAACATTTCTTTCATCAATACATTTTATGTATAAACAGACATTACCAGCCCATTGTGTGTGATCAATCATTTGGAGCTAGAATTTTAAATAAGAAAATAAGAAATACTTCCTGTAGTAGTCATAAGCATGTAGTTCTAGGGAGGAAAGTTGGGTATATGGAGGTCGTTTGCTGCATTTAATAAATCTCACATGGGATAACTTACTACTGCACTTAAAATTAAAGCAGCATCATGTGCTTTGTATTTTACACCCACTGCAGATTTTCTAGCGATGTCCAGAATATACAGTTTACACAAGTGAAAAAGTTGCACAAATAGATGCCTAGTATTACTGTAGGTTGGCCCCCAAGCCCTTTGCGATCACACTTTTGATACGATGGTTCGATCAACTTCACTCTTGATTGGAAGTCCCGACCATAGTGCTGAAACGCGCATATACATAAAATGATACTGCCATCCTTCGTTCCCCGAGTGCCAAAATATCAAAATAAAATTATTGTACAACCCACAGAGATGGCGCTGCTGCTGTTGTACAAACACAAGAACAGTGGAAAGTGCATACACACAGCACTGTTGGTCTAATCTGGCACGGTTGAAATGGATGTATATTAAACTGCACATTAGATACGATCCTTTGATTTGACCATTTTTCTTCCGACAAAACATGATGGAAGGTGCATACACACTCTTGCAATATCATATGAACGGGTCAAAATCAAAGAATGGCCCGATGATTGTATAAGTGTGTACCCAGCTCAGGGTCGGACTGGCCCCAATGGTACAGGGGAATCCCCCGGTGGGCCCCACAGCCTGAGGGCCCACCCTCTCCTCCAGAGATCAGGTTTAAGACTGTGCACTTGAACTATACATATGTTACACTATATAATATATATAATTTTTTAAGGGGACCAGTCCATGCACTCTCTAATGGTTAGCCAAGCCTCAGTGGAGGCTGGTCACACCCCCTCTGGAGACTGGCCACACCCCTAAGCATGGGCCCATATCACTGCATTCCCCCAGTGGGCCCTTCATGCTCAGTCTGACACTGAATCAGCTGTACTCTTTGTACTGCTGATTTTACCCACAGTTGTGATGTTTTACTCATTAAAATAATAAAGCATCAGATTTTCTACTGTGTTAAGCATCAAAATTACATTTTTAAATATATTTTATTTGCACAAATAAATGTATGTTATTATAAAGAAAATGAATAAGATACTATAAATCCACTTAATTTCATGACATTACTTTAAATTACTAGTGCTCTTGTATTTGCTAATCCCACAATGTGCTCTTGGGGAGTCTAATTTATTCAATCTGTATGAAGTTAAGATTTCTACTCAAATATGATTTACTGTATATTGCCAACCTGCAGTTTTAATCAACTGATATTAGGTAACAGATACAGCAGGTCACAGTCCCAAGTCAGCATGCAAAATGTGTAATAGTAAGTTATAGCTGCAACCACTGACTTCAATGGAAGAGGTGAGATCTTTAAATATCTAATTGTTGGGAAAAGAAGACCGAATGCTGCAATAATCCTCCCATTAACTTTGGGCCTGATTCAGAGTCATCGGCTATGCCACTGTTTTCGTAATTGAGCGATGATTGGCAGGCTGCACATGCGTCTAAGTTGCAATACCCATGCATCAAGGTACGATACTGTAATTGCTTGCACAACTATTTAATTACAGTGTGATTGACAGTCAGGAGTGTTTGAGAGAACAGGGAACAGTGGCAAAGAACGCAGATGCATCGCAACTTTTTTGGGGAGAGTCACGTCCATTCTGTAGCATCATAATCTGTACACAAATGCTGCAACATTTTAAGCAGATGCTTGTATTTGCAAAGCCAGAAATGTCGTCTCAATACATCTCCTTGGTGACTGTGACATTTGCATATTTTCTCATCGCAGCTGTGTACACACTCAGTGGTTAGCGTAACACTTTGAATCAGTCCCTACAGTATATCCTGTAGGCTTCCTAAATACATGCAGGACTTCAAGTGAGACTTCTATCCACACAAAAACAGAAATATATGTATTTTGGTGTCAAATCCACATAAACATGTATTAAACATAGATAACATCATTGAATATTATGGTTTGTCTATTGATACCTTTATGTTCCCCTATGTAAATTATATGGTACTAAACTACAAATAGAAATATCAGGAAGAGCCAATGATGCCGGGCCTTGCTCTCTTACATCTGTTGTAGCAGCTGTTAAGGCTACATAACAAATGAGTGACTGACATGCTCCATATGGCGCACAGTATCAATACAAATGTTTTATATATATTTTCTGTTGTGTTGCTATAGTGCAATAAGTGCAGTAATTGGTACTGTACATACTGTAAGTCACTGTCAGGCTGGGGTGTAAAAGGCCCACAGGGAGAATGCAATGGTAGAGACCCACTGAATGGCAGCAGCACAAGGCCATAGTGGTGTCACCAGCTGATTGAGCAGGTGTCACCAGCCACTAGGAGGAGCAGAGGGGCAGAAATAAAGAAGAACAATTACTCTGGTCACTTCATCTGAGTGACTTTCATTTCCTTTGGCTACAGTGCAAGGGGCATAGGTATCAATTTAACTAGCATGAGACCTCTCTATGACCTAGGAGAAGAAAATGTCTGGTCAAGGCAGGAGAGGGATGGGATGGGGATAGAAGAGAGAACATGAAGGGAAAGAGAGAAAGTGAAGTGATCAAGGGCATCAAGATTGTAACCAAATAGAGTATCCTTAGGTGAGGATGGAGGGGTAGGGGAATAAGAAATTATTTGGTGATCAGACAGAGGGAGGGGGGATTTTTTGAAGACAGTAGAAAGGTGAGAGAACACCATGTTGAGGGCCATTGCTATGGGGGGGGGGTCATTGTGAAAGGCCTAATGATAAGGAGCATGTGAGAAGTTTGGAGGCAGCAAGATTAGTGGGGTTATCTATTGGGATATTAAATCATTAGGATGAGCAAGCGGAGGTCAGATGAGAGAAAGTAAGGGAACCTGCCAAATAATTTATTTAGGAATTGTGAGACCGGACTAGAGAGATGATAGATGGTGACTCCATGGAGGTCTAGAGGATAGAACAGAAGGACTGTGTGGACATCTAAAGGAAGAGAAACAAAGAGAAGGTTTAGGGGAAAGACTACCACCAATGACAAAGGTTTTACTAAAATGCCTCTTCTATGAATGCTCCGGGATGCTGTAAGGGCAGCGGTGTGACTGTCTGAAGCATCCTAAGGACACTCCAGACAGCACTGCTGTATAGATTCTGGCTGCAGGGTGCCATTCTAGGCTAGCAGAAAAATAGCTCAGAGGGCCAGACCAAATCATTCCGTGGGCCTTGTACGGGGACATGAGGTTCACTATCCCTGATATAGACCTTTCACATTACTCTACAAAGACTATAAAATTCAGCAAAAATCATATCAATGAGACTGTACACATATGTATGATAAAAGTGCCCTCCCCCACACACACACCCCCTCTTAGTATTAACTGAAAAATCAGTTTTATTAACCAAACCCTGCCCTTGTAAAATGCCTGTTTTTTGCACCACCTCCTCCTATCCTGTGACCAATGTAATTTTTAATTAATTAAATTCCCCCAGGGCTTACCCCTCGACCCCCATGGGCAATTTCAGAGATCATCCAAATAGTGCATAAAGGGGAACTAAGTTCCCCTCTTTGCACTGTGATCCCCAGCGCATGTGCCCTGTAGTGCCATTTGTGTGGCTTTCTGAGACATGATTCCGAAAGTAATGTCAATGGTCACAGACTGAGGCATCACTTTAGGGGGATCCAGGGAGATAGAGGAGTTTTTTTCTGCACTTGTGTAGAACTTCTAAAGCTTGAGAGGCGGTATGGTCTCATGTGATTTGACCTGGTCAGCTGAAACACTGCTGGCTGCGTTCACATCACATACTGTACGCCATAGCCAAGAAAATAGTTAATCTAGAACTGGAGCCATTTATGTACACCAAAGCCAGGTAACTAGTTAATCTAGCACTGGACCCATTAATACGCACTCTCCAAAATTGGTAATTTAACATTTTCCATAGGTGATCAAGAATTAAAACTTTCCTCCTTTTCAGACGATCTTCTGCTTTTTATATCAAACTCTGAGATCAGCTTAGTCCATCTGTTTGATAAACTAACACAATTTGGTTCATAGTCAACTTTTCTAAATTAATAGCTTTGGCCTTAGGTAGTAAACCTTCCAGACTAATAGGAAACCTGGGTGGCTTGCAATGGTCAACATCTAGTCTCCCCTATTTGGCAATACAACGGCCAAAAAATATTCATAACGTATACTCTTTTCACTATAATAAGTAAAATTTTTGCAGAAATGGGGGGGGGAAGGCAACATTTTCAACTTTCATATTTGAGTATTTATTTTATTTATTTTATTAACAGTTGCTTATATAACGCAGCATAATCCGTTGTGCTTTACAATTGGAAACATTTATAGAACAAAACAGGGTAATAACAGACAGACATAGAGGTAAGAGGGCCCTGCTTGCAAGCTTACAATCTATAGGTAGGGACATCCAGAAGCATATTTATACCATTGCCTTTGGGACTGTGGTGTTATTAGGAGGTTCTGGAAAAGAATTAAGCAATTTGCATTAGCTGACTTGGTAAACTACCTTCCACTGCATTCAGAATAGGCGCTATTGGGTCATTCCTGTTAACTACTAGAGTTTCTTTGCGTTGCAAAAAATGACTATTAATTCTTCCAGCTGTATCTAAAAAATGTATTCTACAGCATTAGATTCAACACCCTCCATCTTTATCTGTGTTTCCAGAGAATTTATTTTTTGTCTTTAAAATGGATAGGGAGGAATCCACTCTTCATATAACAGAAAAAAATTATAAATTTTTCTCTATTTGGGAAAGTTTTATTGATACTTTACATGTTGATCCTAAGAGACAAATACAGCACTTTAAATCAACGTTATGGTATGAAACTAGAATATTTTTAAGAGACCTCCGAAATACCTACACTTAAATGGTAATGGCAATGCTGGGCCTGGGTTCACATGACTCACCCCTCATCTCACCTTATTTTCATTTTAATTTTTCTCTCCCTCCCCCACACTTCTCAATTCCTCTCTTTTTCTTTTCTCTTTGTTCATATTTGAACCATTGCTTTATCTTTTTATTATAATGAAAGACAAATATAAAGCATATCCTTTTCTTCTTCTGAATTTTTTGTATTATTTTTATGTAAAGTACCATTTAATAGTTTTGAGTTAACAAGATGAAATCACATGCTAGTACAGATAACACTGGGGAACAGTCAGTCAATCTGTTGCCAGGGATTTAAGAGTCACTTTCGATTAATTTTGTGCTCCTGATCATGAATATGCCATGCTTACAAAGAAAACAAATGGATCCAAGCGCTCAGTTCTTAAGAACATAGGTTCTACCTGATATTATCAGGGAAGACACAATATAAATAAATAAATAATTGGATAGTTTTTTCAAATAGTCACATTCATAGTCCCCTTCTCAATCCGGGAGAAGTTTGAAAAGAAAATATCCCAATTCTGATTCCGTCCACTTGTCTAGATCTTCAACACCATTAATCCAATAATCATGTGTATTTCCTCAGAGATATATGAATTGATTTTGTACATTGTCCCTTATATTTTATCTTTTTATGAATTTTATATTGTAATTTTATACTGTCGTTACATGCTTCATATTTATTTTTAATATTTCTCTATATGTCTTTTACTTTTTATTCATTCCCTTTTATTTATATGGCTATTTATTCATATTTCTTGCATGTTTTGCACTTTCAATGGGAATATGGTCCTATCAAACATGGCCGCCGATTATTCCTTTACATTGTTTGCACATCTTTAGATGTAGACGTTGGTCCCATCAAATATGGCGACAGAGTATTCTCCTCTAGTGTTGGCACATTCCTTAAGAGTCCCGGATGTGCACGTCACTTCCGGCTACCGGCGCTGACGTGCCGAAGACACTTGGGAAAGGGGCCATCGGGGAAAGTGTCCGCGCATCACTTTCATGTCCCCGGTGCACACGTCATTTCCGGCCAATGGCACTGACGTGCGGGAGACATGTGGTAGTGTGGGGTTATCTCAGCAAGTGCGCTGAGATATGCCTAGGAGGAAGACATTCACTGCCGCTAAAACTGGAAGTGACATCATGCGTTCCAGAGCATGGAACGCATGCTGTTAGTTCAATTAAATTTGGTATGTGCATGCATAAAGGTGGTCTTAAATAAAGGTTCCCTGCAATAAGATGTAAAGGCATCTGTTTAAGTGAAGAGGAGGTAGTTATATATCAATAAAAAGAAGTTTTTGAGTATATGTAAGATTGATGCCCGCCTACCTTGAACATGAAGTTGGAGGTAACCAGTAGTCCCTATAAATATCTGATTCCATGCTATATACACACACACACCTTGATAAAGACCCATTGTTGGTTGAAACGCATTGATGGATTTTTGAGGCAGCAATACCATTAATCCACAGAAAAGGAGGTACAGCTTAATAGGGGGAGCTAATCCTAAATGACCCCTATATGCTTTCTACTGTGCCTTTTCAGAAAAAGGACATTTATGATACAAATCCATTTTTCTGTATGTATTTGAAATAAATTGGCTTAATGATTTTACACTATGTATGTGTTTTTTCCTCTATTTTTCATATATCTGTGAGGAAATACACATGATTATTGGATTAATGGTGTTGAAGATCTAGACAAGTGGACGGAGTCAGAATTGGGATATTTTCTTTTCAAACTTCTCCCGGATTGAGAAGGGGACTATGAGTGTGACTATTTGAAAAAACTATCCAATTATTTATTTATTTATATTGTGTCTTCCCCATTAATATCAGGTAGAACCTATGTTCTTATGAACTGAGTGCTTGGACACATTTGTTTTCTTTGTATACGTTTCTTATTTATGATCCGGTGTTTATCATTGGGGGATAAGCTGCCAGTTCGCTAACTGTGTGCGCAAGGAATATTTATTTTACTGTTTACAATATGCCATGCTTATTTTTCAATTGGCTCAAATTTTTGAGATATGCATATGTCTTTCTATTTATGAAAAATTTAATTAAACCATTTTAAAAATAGTTATTGATATTTTTTTTATTCTGATTAAATTTGATTTGTAAAATTGTACAAAGAGACACAGGATAATTACATACAGAAGTGTTTGGAAGCTATGAGAAACATTTTTTGTAGAATTTTCTTTTGTATTCTTGTTGCGGGCAGTCCCTCTGGAGACTCCAACTGTAATCGGCCATCATGTTATGATCCCACCTTCCTTGATATCTTTCTTCCATTAACTGAATATGCTGGTGGAACCATTCACCCTGTTCTTTGCTTAAATCTCCTAGATTGGACAGGAAGTGATCTAAATGGCTGTACAAAAAATGTACTTTAATACTAATTTCTCAAAACATTTGTTGTTGGCTAATTCATGATAATTGTCTGCCTTGTGATTGCCTAAAAAATTTTGAATTACAAACACATAGATGTGGTCAAATTTGGATCCTTAACCAGTTTCGGTATCTGTGGGCCGTCAAAAATTCCTGCCTTTAAGTTTTCAATACTAAGAGATGGAAATGGTCGACAAATATATGTGAAACAATTGCCTGACTTGTCCAATGCTTTTACAAATTGTTTAATTAAACTCAGTTTGATATGGAGAGGTAGCAGTATGATTTTTTTTTCCTGTCAATTAAGGGCTCATGAATGATGTTGGCTTCTCCTAAAGTTATAACTTCTCTTGGAGGCCATACGGTTTGCTGCAAGTGCTTTTGTTTTGCACGACTATCCCATAAGCATACTGTACGTGACAAGGATACTTAGTATATCCACTTTGCTACCCAAGAAGAAAAAGTTTACCATTTTTAAATCGACACAAACAGACCACTGATGTTGAGAATAAGCAATTTATTCTAAGACTAACTTGATATTTTCATACTGTTCTTTAAGTTATGTTGAATGACCGATAGGAATCGACGCAAATTTATTCCCATTGTGCAGTAATACGCATTTTTAGCTCCTTTTAGAACTATACAAAACGAGCTGCCAGTCTTCTGCTCGATATTCTGGTAAACCCATCATGTGCAAGTTCTGGAATATTGTTGCAATACACAAGATTGTTAACTTGGCTAAAGAACGGCTGTATGGCTTGCTCTCTATTTCGATACGACGTTAAGGTAACATCCGGCTCAAGACAGTGCTTTTCTTGAAGTCTGGATGCTAAAAGCTCAGCTCCTTTTTTTGATAAATTCAAATCATAAATTAAATCGTTTAGTCCCTTAAGAAAATTTGTTTGGAGTAGAGGGACTTTCTTCAAACTCACTTTCATCTGTGTTGTCACTTGCACTGGATGAAATTAACATTTCCACATCATCACATTCAACTTCGCACAAAGAATTGAATGATGGTACAGGTAAATCTTCACTATGTGGTATCGATTGTTTTGCAGAATTCATACTTGGGTATTCCCATTTGCATTTCTTAAATCGATTCATACCCTTCACATTTACAGCACAAAAATAGCAGTCACTCAAGTGATCTTTTGCCTCACACCACATTATAGGTATGCCGAAATTAAGTCCTTCTCGATCACCTTTAGTCCAATTGTGGAGTGATTCCACGCAGGTTTTACTAACTTTGTGAAGCACACAAATCTTGTTTTGCTGGGTTACAATATGTGACATCCAAAATAAGTCTGATCCGGTAATTTTATGAATACAGTTATATTTTTTTTCTTTCTTTTGCAACACTATATTTGCCACAAATATAACAAAAAACATCAGGGTTGTTAGTACACCGTCTCTGCGAAGAACTAATTTTTATGGTGAAAATATTTAGTTTCACACATTCAGTGCTAACTCCCAACAAAAGCCGAGGACGTACTGAACAAAACAAGCCCAATTGGCGGGGAATTGGTTGTGGTGTGACAGAGAGGGGGCCGAACAAAGGAACAGGAGATGTGCTAACTGCGTCACTTGGTCCTCTCCGTTGCTCCTCTCTGTACGCTGGGAGGAGGCGTGGCTGTGGTCTGAGGATGTCCCAGCAGGCTCAGCAGTGCACGGCCACTCCTCCTCCCAGCGTTAGTGAGGAGATATGAATGTGTTATGTGTTGCTCCTCTCTGTATGCTGGGAGGAGGCGTGGCTGTGGTCTGAGGATGTCCCAGCAGGCTCAGCAGTGCACTGCCACTCCTCCTCTCAGCGTTAGTGAGGAGATATTAATGTGTTATGTGTCTCAAACATGACTACCAGGTATGTTATCGCAAATAAAACAAATTCTTGTTATTGTTGAAAGAGGGCAGTTGTTAATAAAGCAAAACTAATGGAGCATACACACGGTCAGATTTGTCAGACTTGTCAGATTTGTCAGATGAACGATTGAACGATTAAACGATTTGAACGATTTGAACGATTTTACCAAAGTTTTGAACGATTTGAACGATTGAACGATTTTTGACTGCATTAAAATGAATGGAATCGTCCAAGTCTGACTGCAAACACATCAGATGTCAGAAATCGTTATCTGACCATCGGGAACGCGCATCGTTGATCGTCCATCGTTCAGGCATGTCAGATATGAACGATTTTCCTTCAGATATGAACGACTGAACGATTTTTAAATCGTTATCGTTCATATCTGAAGGAAAAATCTGACCGTGTGTATGCACCATTAGTCGATTCTGTTAAGTAAGCAGGCCTAGACTAGTAAGGTACTTGAAATGGAGAAAATTGAATTTTTATAATTTTTCATTAATTTGAAAACTGGAGCCAATTCAGCTATAGTGAATATCTAATGCGAAAATAGGACCTGCGAGTACTCTCAAACCAAACTTAAATCCTTGGCAAGAAAAAAAAATATTTTTTTGTTCCCCAGTGTAATAGTACCAAATGTAATGAATAAGTACATTATTGGATTGTGAAATTATATTTTTTCTTCTTTTTTCTGTATTCAAATATATTGGGCCAAATGTAAAAGGGAGAGAGTCTAGAAAATGTGAGAGTTTAGCAATAAACTCACACTTTTAAAGTCAGCCAATGTAATAGAGTCTTATAACATGCAAACTCGCATGTATTTATTTTATACTGAAAAAACTCTCACAATTTAAACTCTCTTCCAGATGTTTTCCCTTTTTGAAGATAAAACTTGACCAATGTGAGAGTTTACTGCTAAACTGTCACATTTTCTAATCTCTCACCCTATTACATTTGGTACAATGGCCCTGATTCAGAGCTGGACGTTCTGACCAGAGCGCTCGCTCTGAATCAGGGCCCACCTCCATTAATATGGAGCGTCCTCCTGGACGCTCGTATAGCTGTGGGTCACCACCCACAGCATATACGAGTGTGCAGGATGATGGTCGCGAAACTGCGAGCAGAAGCCGGATGTTCAGTTTCTCAACCGCAAGGCCAGGAGTGATTTTGGCTCTATGCCGGCCCCACTGACATCACTAGTGATGTCAGTGGGGCCGGCTTCAGACGGTAGGTGTTCCCTTGGGAACGCCTCCGTCTGTCAGGCACGCCCCCGGTATGCCCACCAAAGGGGGCGTGCTGTTAGTCAACATCGACAGCACGCCCCCTTTGATGAGACACTACGAGCGAAGGAAAGTCCTTCGCTCGTCGCGTCTCGCGCATGCGCACGACGGAGCAGACTCCGTCATGCGCATGCGCAGTGCAGACCATCGACCCACAGGCGGGCGGACAGCCGCTCGCGAGTGGGTCTGAATGAGGGCCAATATGTTACGATATACCTCTATATGCTTGAATTTATAATAATTTTTTTTACTTTATATCTACATATACAAAATTTACAAAGAAAAGATTGTAAGTCTTTTTTACTATATTTTATAATGATTTCTGCTTTCAATAAAAACATTTTTGAAAAAAAAATTAAATTGCATTTGTCATATAAAGGAAAGAAAGCAATCTTGCAATAAATTCATATCCAGTATGTTCATCAAAGAAAAATAACATTTATGACAGTATTTGACTTGAATAAACATACAAATATATATATTTTCTTGTAATGTTATTAAATTAAATCTTGTATTTTTTGAAAATAATAAAATCTCTCTTCATGTTTTTGCTGCTGTGTAGTACAGAAATCTATTTGTTAAGGAAGTGAGCCTCTGCCTATAGTGGCCCTAAAGTTACACTACATCATTTTTGCTGTACAAAAATAAGATAACTATAAAGATACAGTAACTGCAAATAAGTAGGGTGCCCAGTGTAACATTGGACTTTGAAAATGTTTTTTTTCTTATACATAATAAATAATTACAGAGGAATCATTAAGATATCTTACGTTAAGTGAAAAGTTACAGGTAGTTTCTTTTATACAAGATCTTCCTTGCCATCAGGAGGATGTTTTTTTCATTTGTATAATGGAATTATGGGGACTATTGGCATATTTTACCATGAAGATCTCCTGTTAATTCCACCACACACCAAATGAACCTCCCTTAACTCAGTAAGCCGCCCCCAGTGTGTAGGTGGAGTTAACTGCATTCAGTGGCTTCACATTGGAAGCTTTCTCTGCTAATCACACACCAGACTGGCAGTCTCACGGGAAGAAAATTCCTTCCCCTGGGACTGCCAGTCTAGTGTGGTATTAGCAAAGAGAGCTCTCTATGTGAAGCACTCACATTGTTCCATCAGCAGGCATATGTGCATCTAGGGCCTGCAGCTGTTGCAGTCCTCAAGAAACTGTGTCTGTGTGCATACGCACATGCTGGTGGCAATCACATGACTGATGACATCTCTGAATGAAGGTGCAGCAGCAGCCCCCCATAGCCACTGGATGGGGATACTTAAATAACCTATAAAAGGTCAGCAGCACTGGTTCTTTTTCAGAATCCAGCCCAAGCCTATCTAGAATGTTCAAGAGATTTGTATTCATGCACAGATCTTGTCCATAATGTGAATATTTTGGGGCAGTCCTCAGTAACAAACAAAATTTGAATAATAACAGACAGACAAAGGAGGGCCCTGCTTATTAGCTTACAGTCTATAGGATAATAGGCATTTGAAAAATGAGGATAAGTGTGAAGTTATCCACAATGTTACTCAACAAAAATTATATATTTTCAAGGGCATTTACATAAGTTAATGGCATAATATGTTTAATATAAATAGGTTCATATATAAATAATTAAAGGTCAATCATTTTTTATATTTTATTTACAAAGTAGGGTAGACAAAAGCCATTGCTTTGATGTGATTTATTAAGGATCACAATCCAATTTCAATCTCATGCAAATATTGCCCATATTTTATCCACTTTGTACTGTAGGTTTGCACCCAGGTGTGCATGCATGCAACATAGGCACAGAAGTGCAAAAGTGTATATACTGTACTTCCCTACTCTGTCTACTTTGAGTAAGCTCCAGCCCCAATACAGAATTGTTACTGTAAATGTAAAGCTAAATCCGACTTTGTACTCTTCCCTTTACTGTAGTAGATAAACATAAATACTGTTTTTAATACCAGAAATGAATGATTTGTTATTGTGTTTTTTTTATCTGGTACAATATGTTCAAAGATAATTCAAAGCTATTGTTAGAAAGAATAGCTATACTAAAAATACACAGCTATTCTTGAGTTGAATGTAAAGTGCATTTTGCAGTGGAAAATATGAATTTTACTTATGTGCATGCAAGTGTTTATTTGCAGACAAATAAGCAGTTAATTAATTAACTGCTTATTTTGGAGCTTTCTTATGATTGAAGATGTATTTTAGAGGAATGTGTTAGCATGACCAGAGTAAAATGATGTGAATGCTGGCACACAAGTTATAAAATGATGATGATGATGACGATTAGTCACGTATGCTACACATGAAGATATGGCTGGATTAATACTTGAAATTTGTATCTTTTTTCAGATGCAATTCTCGTTATGCTTTTGTTTGTTGTGAATCACATTATACAGCATTCTTACATAGAGTATCCACCTAGAAGGATTGCAAACATACAAAGATTTGTGGTAAACGTATTTTGTCGATATAAGTCAAATTGTTAAAATATCATTACCTTTATGTCTTTGTAGATAAGGAGCTTCCTCTCTCTCAAAACAAAATATCTCTCTTGAAACTTATTTCCAGAAAGTAGTTTTGATGAATCCTCTTTATATTTCATATTGCCTGATTGAATGTTACGGGAAGTATTCCTGCCTAAAATAAAATAGAGATTACTTGTCTGAATATATCACTTTAAAAGAAAATTGATGGGTACACCACAAATTTGGGTGATTTTTTTATTTTTTTATTTAATATATTTAAAAATAAATTGTTATTCATTTTAAAATAATTTACAGCAACTGAAATAATTACACTGTTCAGATTATTTTTTAATTCAGTTCAAGATTAGAAATAGTTTATAAGATCGCAACTTTATCAGAAACAGGATTTGCATTCACAGGACCCTCTCATTCTCAAGTGAAATGTCCCAGTCTGCTGTCTATATTTTTATCCATTGAAATGCTCAATTGATATTGTGTTCTTAAAGTCTTAGGGGTAAATTTACTAAGAATCGAGTTTGGGAGAGTTTGCAATCTCTGGAGAGTTTGGGCTGTATTTCCCACTCGCAAATTTACTAATATAAAACTCAAGAGAGAGCAAGAGATCTCCTTTGCTACGGGAAAATACTGGAGACTTAGCAAACTCTCTTCAATTCACCATCGGCTAAACTCGAGAACCTTTTCACTAGTGAAGATAGGATTCAGGACTTTACCAAGCAGAGAGTTTCAAAACTCTCATGAGAAGGGACAACTCTCCTGTAAAAACTCAGGAAAAAATTCACCTGCCTGTGATCTGCGAGTTTGGCAGAAACATACACAGGTCACTGTGATCCAAGTATGTTTCTACCTGTAAATAGGTTGAAAAATGTTAAATGTTAGAAAAAAATTACATAGGGTCCCCCCCACCCCCAAAGCATAACCAGCCCCGGGACTTGCCAGCCTGTCCTGGTACCTAAAATTACGGGGAACAAAACGAGTAGGGTTCCACCATAATTTAGGTACCAGCACCAGGCTGCAGGGCCAGTCCTGGTTTTAATTATAGGGGAAAAAAAATACGTAGGGGTCCCTCTATAATTAAAACCAGCACCGGACCCTTTCTAGTGGGGGGCTGATGCCACAGCCAGGAGAGCCATTTCACCAGGACCCCCAGCTGCAGCATCAGTCCTGACTGCTAGTCAGCTCAGGCCAGGGAGTTGGGGACCCCCCAATAAAGGGGTCCCCTTCTCCATGGCACCCCTGGCCTAGGCTGATAGCCTGGGGATATTCCTGAGAGCCCTGGGAGGTGGGTGATGGGTTGATAGTGTATGTGGTGTGTAAAAAATAAAAGTATAAACATTGCCTTTACAGTCAAACTGCAGGTCCCAGCAAGCCTCCCCCACATGCTGGTACTTGGAGAACCACAAGTACCAGCATGCGGGACATTAAGGGCCCACGGGTACCGGTAGTTCACCTGTAAAGAAATGTCTTAAAAAAACATAAAACACACACACTGTGAAAGTACAGTTTTATTACATACATACATACACACACACACACACATACTCAACTACATTACCAGGAGTGGTCCCCTTGTCCAAAGTAGGCATCCATGGTTTTATTAAAACAATAAAATGAAAATCACAATCCACACAACAGATACAAACCAGGATGGTTGATATCTCCCGTATGAAATGCTGAGATGTGGCTTCTGGGCCTGATTCAGAGCCGGACGCTCTGACCAGAGCGCTCGCTCTGAATCAGGGCCCTCCTATCTAAAAATGGAGCGGCCTCCTGGCCGCTCGCATAGCTGTGGGTGACCACCCACAGCTTATGCGAGCGTCCAAAAAGATGGTCGCGATGGTCAAGACCATCGCGACCATCGGGCTTGCGATGAGACCCTGCGGTAGGGTCTCGATGCCGCAAGCCCAGGAGTGCTTTTGGCTCTATCAGAGCCAAAAGCACTCCCACTGACATCACTAGTGGGACATCCCATGGGAACGCCTCCGTCTGGGCAGCAACGCCCCCGGCACACCCACCAAAGGGGGCGTGCTGTCACTTACCATCGACAGCATGTCCCCTTTGGTGCGAGACCCGGAGCGACAGCTTGGCTGTCGCTATGCGGGTCTTGCGCATACGCACGACGGAGCTCCCTCCGTCGTGCGCATGTGCATTAGGGCACCATCGACCCGCTTGCGAGCGCTCAGCGCTCGCGAGCAGGTCTGAATTAGGCCCTCTGCCTTTATAGAGCTGTATCTGAGCATTCATGGCTGAGAGAGGTGAGCCCCGAGCTCTCTCAGCCAATGAGCGGCTCCTCCATTGAAGTCAATGGTGGGAACTGCAGAATAAATTTTAGTAACCTGCGGCTCTCCATTGACTTCAACGGCTCTGTAAAGGCAGAAGCTGCGTAAGAGCGTTTCACTCAGGAGATATCAACCATCCTGGTTGGTATCTGTTTCATGGATCGGGATTTTTGTTTTATTGTTTTATGAAGACCTTGGGAATTCAAGCAGCCGCATCACCCAACATATTGGTAACAGCCTTACACTCTGGCATTTCCATTCTTATATGGTTAAATCGCCTTAGGAGGGAATGGCATGTTTTTACCCTGCAATCCGAATGTAACAGTGTAAACAGCCACAGACCCCTGCTGCTAGATTCCTCTCTTTATTCCTTCCTTTACTACAGGAACCCCTCTCACACTCATTCCCCGCCCTATGCTTTAAGTACTGTAAGACGGGGAAAAGTAGAAAAGGGGAGATCCAAAGTTAGTAAATTATTACATCTTTCTGGCACTAAACCAGCATAATATGCATGACATTTATTACTTGGGATCCACAAACTTTTATTTTTATTTATTATTAATCACATTGGAAAGGAAGAAAATCCCTGCTTTATTGTTGATTGATTTATCAGGGGAGGAAATGGTCAGCTGAGAGAATAATAAACAGCATTAGCTACTAATTGCCTTATATGCACAATCTATTTTATCAGCGTCAGCTGTTAATTGTTCTATATGCATGGTCTATTTTAGACAAAGGAACAGCTATTCTGCTGTGAGATGTACTTATATAATTGGTAAAACATTTCGCCTTGGATAATTTAACTTTGTTAGCAAAACCATTTATTGATAAGATGGTATATTGTGTTTTCTGTCCAAAAAGACAGGAGAATTTATATTTATGTTGTTAGAACTACATTTTCTGACGATCATTGATGCCGATGGCTTATCTTATAAGAATCTGGTATGATTTATTTATGACTATGATGCAGCTGATACAATTTAAGTGGATATTTTGAGCTGAAATAAGGAGATATATATACAATTTTCCAGCCATATGTCAGTCATTGTACTTACAGATTATGCATGTATGTATTACTAATTTCATCTATGTCTCAATATGTTACACTGACCATCATTGCTGAATACACTTTGGGTGGATAGACAAGTGTCAATCTCCACCTAATACTTTTCTGACCATATCAGTGCATAAATGCCAGTTGAGCATATCAATGTATAAATGTCAGCTGAATATAGTGATTCATCGTATTCACATACGTGTTTTTTCTATTTATGTGTGTTTATTGTTTATTGTCAGTACCAATACAAAATACTTTTTAAGAATACTTCAATTAAAAGTTACATTTTATGTTCTATAATTATTCATATGTAAGATACCTGTGATAAAAAGATCTTTCTTACTAGCTGTTTTTTGTAAATGTGCCCCCAAATAGAGTCCTTTTTCTCTTGGATATTTTTAGCCCATTGGCGTAGATGTAAAACAGCACTGACTAAGTGAAACACAGGAGTCTTCTTCATGGTCCTACATAGATAGCTTTAAAAATAAGTCCCTCTTGAAGGCCATCACATATCTTTAAATCTCTACTACAAGTTTATATGAATAACCATTAAAACTACAGAACTTTGGCTCAATTCCAAGATTTCTCTTGATAAAATCAGATTTTCAATTTTACCATTCCATTGCAGGAGGAGGGATTGGACATTTCAAGCAATGCAG
Source organism: Taudactylus pleione (assembly GCA_031769625.1). Taxonomy (NCBI): domain Eukaryota; kingdom Metazoa; phylum Chordata; class Amphibia; order Anura; family Myobatrachidae; genus Taudactylus; species Taudactylus pleione. The sequence continues at coordinate 6,432,282 of JAUIMM010000300.1, forward strand.
CACAGATTCACTGTGTCTAATTTTGTGTAGGGAAGATATTTCAGTATGTCTTTAATTGTATTTTGTGGACAGCTTTTGAATTTGCTACAAAATTGTCTTTTTTTCATTTGTAAAAATAACAAATTTGACAACTGTGCCTTATAAATTACTTTTCATACAGATAAAATGCATATTTTTACTTTTTGGTTTAATTCTTAACAATAGATTTATTAATCAGTTAACCAATAATATAACTATTAATCAAATATTGAGATTTAGCCCATGGACTGCACCTCAAGGTATTTACATATCTTCAAAAACAACAGCAATAATAAAAATAATAATAGTTAACATCACATCTACCTCTATGAGTTATGAGCAGATATGTAGTAGTGTAGTTCATTAAGACATATTATGAAAAAAAATCACATGGCAGTTATTTCCCATTTTATTAACTTTATTTTATTGTATGTAGTCAAAGTTTACTAAAGGTCCCCTTAATGCCCTTTATAATTGATTTACAATATTTAACTAAAAGCTACTCCTACAGAAAATGTATTATAAACTTGGCATAGCAGGAAGACATAATTAGAGGTGATCTTGAGACTTTAGGGATTAATTCTCACTTAACTAGCATTTTTCTTTAATTGCCATTACACTGCTAAATGCAGAAACAGTTCTTCCATTTACGTGAGTCTTTATTTTATCAGTAGTAATCTGCTGGCAAGAGAATACAGCACGCAAAAAGTTTTAGAAATGAAAAGACATTTAAGACTAATATTAGGCACAATATTTGTGCTTTAGTAAGATAGACACTAGTGAATTGAATATATTTTTTGTAAAAAGTACATTAGCCATTTTGCATAGCATTTGAAATTAGTAACGATAAATGTTTGTTTAGAATATATTATCGCTCTTAAAGCACATAGTAATTCTAATAATAATAAAAATAATAATAATAATAATAGCAGCAAAAAATATCATCAATGTAATCAGTTCAATTACATTATCATCTCTCGTATGGATGATGCACATAAAATAATGATAAAAATACTTTAATGCTCAATTGCAAAAAAAAAAAAAACAGGCACACACTGCTTCTTTCTTTGTGCAAGATAGACAAATTGTCCACCAAATACAAGTCAAGGTGTATACCCTCTTCCTCTTGATCAGCGGAACTGCCACTGTTAAAGGGGGTGCTACCAAAAATGTGCATGGTAGAAACAGTACAAATTAGTGACAGCCATCAACCATCAATAGTAAACAACCATTCATAGTTTTCCACCAATGGTGGATGGTTCTGCCATTAATGGCATAGATCAGATGGCTCTCTGCCACTGATGGCAGACAGGGCAGCAATGTGTTTTGTCTTCCCCAGCATGGGGGGAGTATGGAGTTTAGCTCCACCACAACACAGCCTGCATAGCTCTGCCCCATTACCTGACTGGCTTGCCATCTGTGTGTCCTGACTCTCACTGCAACCATTAATGATGGACCCTTCGATGGCCATCACTAGTACAAATGTCACTTTAAAATCAGCTGAAATTTACAAAGTACATCGTAATAAACAGTCCCTTCACCTAATAACAAGAGGGAAATGTAAGCTCTTTTGCATGAAAAAAGCTGTATGCCACTGTGCCCTTCAGCAAAGCATTAATCACCCCATTAAATGCACCTTTTTGCATATGGGTGAAACAGTTATTCAGTCGTATTAAGGTGCCTTAATAATTCTCAGTGAGAAACACATCTTCTCACTCAACTCATCTATCAGAACTTCCAGAGTATGACATGTAAACCTTGCACTAATGTGGAAACACAGGTGCATATGGGTAACTGCAGTTATGTCGCAAATCAGAACTTGGATAGTGCATGTTCATTAATGAATCGAACAAATCGAAAAACAAATCAATTAGCAGCAGAAGGTACGTGTAAAATAGAATGGTTCCCCTATGCTGGAAACTCTTCTATCTTCCATTTTAATAAGTCAACCTTTAGTTACAAATAAAATAAGATTGCACAGATGTAGACACTTATTAAAGCCACTTATATAATATATTGTAATGATTCTATATTAAGGGCCATAAACATTGATACTATACAAGCAAAGTAACAATTGGGGATAGTTATCCATGTGTATCCATTTGAACCTGTGTTAGTGATAATTTACATTGCTGCTTAGCTTTGCATTACCCTTAGTTTGACCTGAGTTCTTTTTAACTAGCAACATTATGAATGGAAAAGGAATCAATACACAAAGTGCTTGGAAAATGTATCACAGATTTCTATAAGGAGTGCATGGGGCCATAGAAAAGAACATTTGCGGCAATGTAGGAAGGATGGCGCACAGACAGTAACATGGTGTACATGCTTTGTTCAGCTATCATTCTGCATCAAATCCAAATAAAGGGGGGGAATTAAATTCAGTGTGATGTTGAATAGCGACGGGAGGGAGCTCCCGAAGCCATTCAATACACTGCACTGTTTTGGGCTGGCAAAGGATTTCTTCTCGCATCCCCCTGGGGATGCGAGGAGAAATCCGACCAAAGTGCCGGTCGCGCAGCTGTTTTTCTGCATAGTGCGCACTCGGCACTTTGCTTAGAGAATGCCGGTTACTGCGCCTTAACAACCTTAGCTCCCAGCGCTATTCAATTCGCGTTGAATTGAATTGCCCCAATGATAGGAAACGGTTCTTGTGTTTCTCATGGGGACCAGAGACCCTATCTTAAAAAACTTTCTGAGATGTTGTATGCTCTTTCATTGCTATTTCACTGGAACACATCTCAAATGACTGGGACAGTCCTTGTTAATGAACGTTAAATTAGTTTCTCTTGAAGAATTGGAGATTCTAATAGAACTGATATTATACATGGTACATGATTTACCCTTTGATTTATTCTTAAAATGATTTTTTTTAATGAGTTAACCTATGTGTGACATTTTAATAAAGCATTGACCTTTAGTCATTATATTCCGCTTTTGTTCATTAAAAAAAACATATAAAATGACTACTTTTTTAAGGCATTTTATATTTGTAACTAAATAAATACTAAATAAAAAAAATCAGGGAGAAAAGCAACAAACAGGTATTAACATGCGTTATAATAAAATTACACATTTTAATCAGAGAGGAATATTTAATATAATTTTATTGAAATTATAAAACAACTTCAGCCATCTGGAAAATGTGACATTAACGATCAGAAGAGTTTGTAATGATTCAGTGAAAACTTTAGGGGTAGATGTAATAGGGTGAGAGTTTAGAAAATGTGAGAGTTTAGCAGTAACCTCTCACATTGGTTGAATTTTAGCTTCAAAATGGCAAAACATCTTTATGAGAGTTTAAATCAGGGACGGGGAACCTCCTGTTCGGGGGCCGTATAAGGGCCGCGGGATCATTTGGTCTGGCCCTCTGAGTTTTTCCTGCTGGCCTCATGTGGCTAGCAGAGTGTCTAGAATGGCACACTGCAGCCAGAATCTATGCGGCAGTGCAGCCTGGAGTGTCCTTAGGATGCTTCAGACGGTCACACCGCTGCCCTTACAGTTCTCTGGAGCATCCTGAGGGTGTCCGGGCATTGCTGTAATCACTTGCGATTGTGGCCCCACCCCCTGTAACATCACACGGAGGGGCGTGACCTGCACCAGGCCCGTGAATAATGTTATGTATATCAAAATGGCCCTCGGCAGAATACAAGTTCCCCACCCCTAGTTTAAACATGAGAGTTATTTTGTCTAAAAATATCGGACTCTATTACATTGGCCAAGTTTAAAAAGTGTGAGAGGCTACGGCTAAACTCTCACATTTTCTAAACTTTCACCCTATTACATTTGGCCCCTAAGGTCTGATGTAGCATAGGTTGCAGTTTTGCAATTTAAAGAGCTGTACATTTTAATCTTCCTTTAGAGGTGTATCTGTACATTCTAAGTAGGCCATATCTCTGAGGAGCGTAAAGGACTTACATCCCACACTTCCATATCTACGCAATTGTTACTAACAGATGTATTTATATGCCCCAATCCACATACAATACTGCACTTTGTTTTACTATATATAAAACAAGGCACATTTTACATCTTACTAAGATGGCCCTATATGTCTATGGGCTTAATTTATCAATGGCTTAAAACAAGCACCGATAAGTAATACGATCTTAATTATTGGTGTGATGAAAAGTAAATCATGCAGTGACATGGGCTCCATGTCTTCCCCATAAAGTTATAGCCTATAGGATATAATGGCGAATGCCATCAAAAAATGGCAATAGCTATTGGGAACCAAGTTCTGAGCTTCATACATTTGCCTTGATCGCAGTCTCTGTAGACTTCTGTGGGGACTGCATCTGTCACTGAAAATAGGGGGTCTTCAGCAGGTATCTCTGATATCTTCTGTGATATCCTCTTAATATACTTAGGGCCTTATTCTGAGCCTCAAACAGTGTCAAATGCAGTTCAGCAATTTTTTTTCTCTTTGATAAAGCCTCCATTACAGAAGCAAAATGCGTCAGTGGACACCTGCCTACGTCTGGATACTCACCTATGCTGGATTGTCACAAGCGGATCCATTTAATGCCTCTGTAGCCGCTGCTTCAGCCAAGCGGTTACACAGATGGATGCACTGGTGTTCACCTAATAGCCGCTTGCAATAGCACTGCAGCTTAATGTGGTCAGCTAGTTGTATGCCCTGTGGACTGGGAGTGGAGATATTTCAATATACTTGGGCTGCAGAGACAGTGAAATGGTTAGCATTACTGCCTCACAGCACTGAGGTCGTGGGTTTGATTCCCACCATGGCCCTAACTGTGTGGAGTTTGTATATTCTCCCTGTGCTTGCATGGGTTTCCTAAGGGTACTTCAGTTTCCTCCTACACTCCAAAAATATACTGGCAGGTTAATTGGCTCCCAACAAAAATTAACCCTAGTGTGTATGTGTTTGCGTGTACATGTGGTAGGGAATATAGATTGTAAGCTCCACTGGGGCAGGTACTGATGTGAGTGGCCAAATATGCTCTGTAAAGCGCTGCAGAATATGTGTGCGCTATATAAATAACTGGTAATTAATAAATAAAAAATATACTTGCCATCCTGGATCTATTTGGTGAGATACCAAATACTATATACCCACACTTTTTACAATGTATGGAGATATAAGGCCTTATTCAGGTTGGATCACAACTGTGATTACATACAATATCGGCCGTTTGTTAAGTTCTGCACATGCTTCGCAGTGCGCATATGCGAACCAGCCACTGTGATAGGGACTGCGGTCGCAGTGACTACACAGAAGTGATTTACAGGAAGTACCGTTTGTGGGTGGTGATGGGGGAAGGGGGGTCGGCAAAATACAGGCGTGACAGGACATTAGAACGCCGTTGAAGGGGAGTGCATAAATTATCCACTGTGATGGCATACACAGCTTGAGCTCTCACTGCATACGAGAAGGTTAGCAATTTCTGAGTAAGGTCTGACCTTAAATGTGCGTGAAGCTCCGATTGTACTCAATGTTACTGATGGTTTCATAGTCTTGCAAAGTATTACAGATGTTTCTAAGGTAAGGTGGGCGTCCTTATGTTGTGCTGCGATGGCATAGCATCGCAATGGATTAGCATCACATCGCAGTCAGAATGCATGCGTAATCGCAGTTGAGATCCAACCTGAATGAGGCCCATAGTTCTATAAAGCCGAAGGACTTCTGGTAATTAAATCACCTTGTCTCCCTTGCATTAAATAGTAACTTCTACCAAGCAATTCTCCAGAACCATATAAGACTACAGTATATACAAAATACAGTGGCATATAAGGACTGTTGGTATTTTCATGTCAGCATAGTGTGCTCAGACTTCTTTTTAGTGCTATTTGTGTATATATATATATATATATATATATATATATATAAAGAGTGTTTAGTTTTTTATATGTGGACGTTTGCTATATTTTATTTGCATTATATAAAGATTTTGCTAATTATCTATATGGCGCCTTGATCATTATTTCTGTCATGTCAAGTATATGCAAGATATATATACTTTAATTAGTGCAACACCATCTCTATTTTTCAATATATAGTGACGACTTTATAGTCTCTTTTGCGAGCTTACACAGGCTCATAGGTGTTTGCTGCTGCAATTAATTTCATTAGTTTATTATATTATTAGCTCCCTGCTTATCTCTTATGTCCTAGCAGCAATTTGTTTTGCTGTGCATGAGTCTAAATAGCACTACGCATGCATCCCAATTGTGTTTGTATGTACATAGGGCGAAGCGTACTAAAAATGTATTGGGCATTCCTGGGTGGTGAAAGGATATGCACGGAGATGGTCCATCGTATGGGTGTGGGTGTGGGAGTGTCACAGGCATGTCATTGAAGTGTTTGCGTACACAGATGCTCACATTGGAAGCCATACTCAGATGGAAAATCTGCATGCAGAATAAGGCAGGTGCAAGTTTCCATGGTACAACCGATGGTGCTGTCTAAAGCATGATTTGCAGCAACTATAGATGCACAGTCGTTATCTCAGCCCTTGCACAGTCATATGCATGGAAGTACATAAGAGAAGGGCTTGTAGCAGAATTAGCAAAAAGTCGTAGACATAAAAGACGCAGACACGGACAACACTGTGTCCAACTCTGATAAAAGACGATTAATGCAGAAATCTGCAGAAGCGATGTTTGTCATCTAAATTGCACATAGAAAACCCCATGGGATTGTGACATTTAATAGAACAAGAAAAACATATTATATTGATCCAAGGAGTAATCCAATAACTGTTCATGTACAGCAATGTATTTTTCTTGGCGTATGTGGCTACAAACTGATTGTTTTGTACACTTAAGGTTTTCTACTTCCATTAGATCAATTAAGGAAGATCACAAGAAATACTGTACAGCTTGATTGTAAGACATATTTGTATTGCGGATGTGAATATAAATCAGGTTTAAAATCGTTAATCGGAAACAAGAAGCAAGTCATGTTACTATACCTTTTCACATTGGATTCTAACAAACAAATAAATAACCCTAGCTTGTCTGTTTATATGTGATAGGGAATATAGATTGCAAGCTCCAATGGGGCATAGTTGCCGACAATCTGGCTGTCACCTTCCAGGAGAAGGCAGTCAGGTCAGCATAACGGGGGCATGGCTAGGGGCGTGATGCACGTTTGGTGATGGGCTGTGCGATCGCATCATCGTGGCCTTGTCCCCGCTACACAATGCTGAGATTACAGGCATTGAGCAGCAGGGAGCATGGCCACAATGACGCAATTCAGCACAAATTGCTCATCAGCTCAGAGCCACAGTGGGTGACTGCGGGCAGGATAGTGAATGCTGCGGATGGTTCAGGGGGCTGACGGCCGGCTTGGAGACTTGCCCACTCTCCTGGGCAGCCAGTACTGCCACCCGATTTTCAGGAGTCTCCTGGCTGTTCCAGGAGAGCAGGCAAAGTATGCAATGGGGGGGAGTGAATGACTAAATATTCTCTATAAAGGGCTGCGAAATATGTGTGCGCTAGATAAATATCTTTTAATGACTAAATGAATAATTACATGGTCTCGCCTACATTAAGAAATAAGATGAAATTCAGTATGGTTGCATTTAAAATTATATATCATGGTTCCTAATCTCCATGCCTAATAACCACAATTGTCCTGTTACCAGCAACAGCTCCAGATGAGATCATTCAGGGGAAAGAGGGGAATGATGTTTTGGGCTTTTGTTTCCATTAAGATAAACATTCTATTCTATGTTAGGGGCCATTTACTGCTTTGTGACATTGATAAATCAGTGAGCATTACATACTGTACACACCATGCAGGTGTCTTTATTTAGAGAATTTCCAGGTTTCCGTGTTGGTAGGGCACAGAAGTGGCAGCACTCCAGACAGAAAAGCATTTTGGGGTTTAACTGTACGGAGGATTGGCATATTGGCATTTCTTACCTGATTGGACATTGTTAGTGAGTGGAGCACAGTTTATATACACTCTGGACATATTTAATTCTGTGTTTATATTGTTCAAAAAGGCTTTTAAATAATATCTATACTGCAGCATGTTTTCACTAATTAAACTGTGGACTTTACTTGTCCTATGGGCCTGTTTGGTCTTTGTCAGTCTTTGATAGATTATTGTTCTTGTGTAATTGGTAAAGTCTCTTGGATGTCATTGATCTGCACATAAGAATGAGCTAAAGGCACGAGTGAAATGAGCATAGGGAATTGTATCCCATAAGAGTACAAGGAAATTAAGAAGAGCATTTAATAAAGACGTTTAGATACACTTTAAATAAATGTCTTAACACTTTAGCAGTTCTCAAATCCTCTTCTCGTGTTACAATTTAACAAGAGAATATTTAATATGGATTATGCTTATACATTGCAGTCACTTTAACCATAAAGATATATACAGAGGCTTTCATTATTTTTAGCCCGTCAGTTACACATTACAAATATACCCTGTGAAATTATTAATGTGTCACCCAGCAACAAAGAAACATATCAGATAACAAGAAGCAAATACAGCATATTCTGAGCCACATAGTCACATCCACACAGGCATCTATTACATTATTGATTATTTCAAACACATTTCATTCTTCGTCCTCTGGAACCCAACAGCCTGGAAATAACATTATTATTAAGTATTCTAACTACGGTAAACAATATTCCTCAGTAGTATGAAATAAACAAAATATCTGCTTATCAACCCCCTATGAAGCTCTATGCCAACATACCTAAACTCATCAAGTGATTGCTTGCAGGAAAAGGTTTTACAAGTAGGTAGGCATTTCCAGGGTCACGAAGCATGCTCCAATCTAGAACTGTTGTTAAAACTTTTTCATTATAGTGCATTGGGCGCTCTGTAATATGAAAAATATGTATTTGTATTCACTGCATAGAATTCAATGCTAATACACAGTTACATATTAGGTGAATCGGGGCAGCTTAAGGAGTGACATGAATCTTTCTTTTTGACCATCTTATCAGTTAGTCTAATGTCATGATCAGATATATATATGTATATATATATATATATATATATATATATAGTTTAAACCATCAGAGTGTCAAAAAGGATGCTTTACTGGTACCTTGAACCTGATGTTCCAATTATTCCTTTACTTGAGAGTGGAAACCAACATGCATAACGCTTATGACAGCTAAAGTAAACACATGTGAGCGTGGGTGTACTATAGGTATATAGTTAAGTTTTCATAACTCTATTCAAGGGTTCAGTATATTTTGAGGACATTAAAAAGGTTGGAAGCAATTATGCAGGCTACATTATGTCGACAGATAGACCATATTGGTTGACATGTTCATAATGTCGACAAGCACAATATTCAAAAAAGTCAATACACAATTTTAACCCTAACGATCACCTTACCCCTAACGTTTTTATGAACAACATTATGACTATGTAGATGTGTCATTTGTCAATTTTATAAGTCTGTCGACTTTTTGCAGCTATTGGACCCTAATTAATAATATTATTTTTACTAAAATTATGTGAAAACAGATGTTTTCACACAATTTTCACTTTATTTTAGTATCACATAAATGTATTAAAGGGCTTTTAGAGGAGTTTTTGTGAAAAACTTCTCCAAGCCCTTAAATTCACAAATTTTTAATAAGTAGATCACATTTTCCATGTGGGGGGGGGAGGGAGGACTGGCGGCAGCACATGCTCAGAACCACTCAGGGTATTTTTTGCGAAAAATAACCTGAGAAGTGTTCGGAGAGGATTCGCAGGGACAGAGTTTTCTGGCAAGCTCAGTCCCTGCATGTGATATTTAATACATCCTTGCAATGTATTCATATGTCGCATTGCGAATCCTGGTGAATGTATCTCATCACATTTGCATCTGAAATGCGAATTGTGATAAATAGGGCCCAATGACATGTTGGATGTTGACATGCTAACATTCAACATTCCGGTGTCAAACTTTTGACTGTCGACAATGTAAAATCCGACATGTTGACTGCATACCCTCTCCAGAATATGTACTGTACAATATAATAACACTTTTCACATGCATAGTACATTTAACTTCTATGTTCTCTGGCTTTCCCAAAGTTCAGGAATTATGACTTTAAATTTTAGAACTTATATGAGAACCTCTTTGAAACAATTTTGAGTGTCTCTATTAATAAGTACTGTATCCACTATTACTAGGCGAAAGTGCTACTCACTAGATTGTATTAAATTAACTAACACTGCTATACCCTGTGGGCTCCTGAGTTTGGATATTGTTACAAAAAGAGGTTGAGTTAGGTATTCTACCTGGCATTGTTTGGAGACAAAGGTTTATAGATGATCAGCTGTTGAACTATTATTAAAAAAAGACATTGAATAGCTGCCCTGCACTGGGCTTTTATGAGGCGGACTCTTTTTTTAACATAGTACCTTAAATTTCTATTTTTTATTGTCTATTAGGAACAATGGAAAAGTGAAAATTGACTGTATTTGAGTGTATTTTGTGCTATTATACATTGCAAAGTATTTTTAAACATTGATGTATTAATATACAGTACATTCTTATTAAATTGATTAAATTAATTATATGTGCTCCTTGGCATTTTATAAATAATATTTATTTGTACACACAAAGGAGCTGTCAATTTTTGGTAAGGAAACATTCATGAGAATTCTGCTCTGCAAACACAGAGGATCAGTTTGGGGCTCATTCTGGGTTGTACACTAGGCCAATGTCCACTTAAATGAGTGATTTTATTTTACGACACCATATGCATCTAAATCCCTAAAATGTTGCATGGCACATGTGTCCCATGGTGTCTGCACACAGAGGGGTATATTTACTAAAGTGACAGTTTTTAGAAGAATCAGATTATACTATAATTAACAATTAACTAGCACATTCTAGAAGATAATATCTAGAATCTGATTGGTTGCTATGGGCAACATCTCCAATTCTACAAACTCTCACTTTAGTAAATATACCCCAGAGTTTCAGGATTGAGCTACACTGATCTGGAATGAATTTGTCCATTCCTTGGTGGTGACTGGGAGCAAGCTAAACAGAGGCATGAAGATATTTTGTCTACTTGGCAGGTTACAGGAGTGGTTGCAAACTCAGAAGCTTAATCGTGTACATTGGAGGCCACACACTAATAGAGATTCTGCACCTAGCGTGGGGCTGATACTTGTCCAGTGGTTGCGACTGCAGATGCACTAAATGGGCATCCCGGCCCTTGCACATAGAGACACATGCCTGTGCACAAGGGGAATGACTGGTATTAGCATAAAGTTGCAGATGGGACTATGGCAATAAACACTATTGGCCGAAGCAGTGTGCAAGTCAGAACCAGCCCCTTTGTGTGTTTCTGTTGTAACTGATTTCTAATTATTGCATAGGTTGATTTCCCATGAATGCAACATAAAAATTGTCTCGACACTTGGACAACAGGTGCACTTTAATTTTGTGCTAATTTAATACTATGTTCAAATAAGTTTTGACCATATTAATTGAATTGCAGACATGAAATGAAATAATCAGTAGGTTTATTATTAATATCATATGAAGTGAAACGAAACAAGTCAGTAAATAAAAATATACATACCAAGCTCTCCATTCTCTATGACTTCAAATGTAGTCCAGAACTTTTCCTTTGGCAAGGTGACGTTTCTTATGCCAGCTACGCAGTTGGTCAGTTCTACAGCTCCCATTTTTGGTGAAACCTACAAAATGCACCATAAATCGCTGCATTTATTCTCATGTGAAAATAAAGCTCTACACTTCTTTTTATTTACTTATTAATCACTTGTTCAGACTACTTTTAAATTTGAGACATCAATGTAGGGAACTAAAAAGAAAAGAGTGTAAAATTGATCACCTTTTAAGACACTTTAACAGTAAAGAAAATATATAATAGCATTGCAAATGTAAAATTTGCCATGTTAACTATATTTATAAATATTCAGCCCCTGGAAATGAAAGCTTGGCAATGCCATTACCACTTATATGTCTGTAATAGCAAGGAGTCAGAAAGACATTCTAACAGTCTACAACATAGAAATGGATCAATTTATATTAGGGGTGAGCGGGTTCGGATTTCTGAAATCCGAACCCCCCCGAGCCCCCCCGATCCGAGTCCGATCCGAGTCAGGCTCGACTTTTCCCGCCTGACTTGGATTCTGAAATCGAGGCAAAACGTCATCATCCCGCCTTCCGAGTCTCGCGGGTTTTGGATCCTATATAAGGTACCCGCGTCGGCGCCATTTTCTCACTCGGCTGTGGACAGTGAAGAGGGAGGGTGGGAGTTAGGGCTGGCTGGGCTGTGTAGTGTAGTGTAGCGTAGTGTAGTGCAGAGTAGTGTTGTGCTGTGCTGTGCTGCGCTGTGCTGCTGTTGTCCATAGGGGCTGTGTCCACTACTTCAAAGTCCATAGGGGCTGGCTGTGTTGTGCTGTGCTGCTGTTGTTAATAGGGGCTGTGTCCACTACTTCAAAGTCCATAGGGGCTGGCTTGACTGTATTGTGCAGTCAGTTGTCCATAGGGGATGTGTCCACTCCAAAGTCCTGTGCAGTGTCCCAGTCCTAAAGGGGTGCTGTAGTGTTGTCCAGGGGGTGCTCTGTTCATCAGGGGTGCTCCCCCCAAGTGCTAAAAAAAAAATATTTTTTCTGTGTTTGTGAATTGTGTGCGCAGTAGCCGCACGTGCATCAACAAAGTAGTGCCAAGCGTGCGCCTGTGTCATAAGTAAAGGGCCGGCTGGCTTGACCGTTAAAGGGTGCTGTAACCCCCAAAGTACACTCCAAACCAAATAAAAAAATATTTTCTGTGTTTGTGAATTGTGTGCGCAGTAGCCGCACGTGCATCAACAAAGTAGTGCCAAGCGTGCGCCTGTGTCATAAGTAAAGGGCCGGCTGGCTTGACCGTTAAAGGGTGCTGTAACCCCCAAAGTACACTCCAAACCAAATAAAAAAATATTTTCTGTGTTTGTGAATTGTGTGCGCTGTAGCCGCACGTGCATCAACAAAGTAGTGCCAAGCGTGCGCCTGTGTCATAAGTAAAGAGCCGGCTGGCTTGACCGTTAAAGGGTGCTGTAACCCCCAAAGTACACTCCAGTCCAAACCAAATAAAAAAATATTTTCTGTGTTTGTGAATTGTGTGCGCAGTAGCCGCACGTGCATCAACAAAGTATTGCCAAGCGTGCGCCTGTGTCATAAGTAAAGGGCCGGGTGGCTTGACCGTTAATGGGTGCTGTAACCCCCAAAGTACACTCCAAACCAAATAAAAAAATATTTTCTGTGTTTGTGAATTGTGTGCGCAGTAGCCGCACGTGCATCAACAAAGTAGTGCCAAGCGTGCGCCTGTGTCCCATAAGTAAAGGGCCGGCTGGCTCAGTTCTTAAAGGGTGGTGTAACCCACAAAGTGCACTAGTCTCCAACAAAAATAAAAAATTATTTTCTGTGTGTGTGTGCGCCTTAGCCGCACGTAATTATCAATATAAAATAAATGGAGGACCAAACTTTCTCCGATAAAAATAAAATAGGGACAAGATCAAGAACCACTTCCTCCTAGTGCTGAAGCTGCTGCCACTAGTCATGACATAGACGATAACATGCCATCAACGTCGTCTGCCAAGGCCGATGCCCAATGTCATAATAGAGGGCACATACAATCCCAAATGACAAAGTTCAGGAAAATGACCTTGAAAAAACATTTAAATCATCTGAAGAGAAACGTAAACTTGCCAATAAGCCATTTACGACACGGAGTGGCAAGGAACGGCTAAGGTCTTTCCCTATGTTCATGACTAGTGGTTCAGCTTCACATGACGATGGAAGCCCTCCTCCCGCTAAAAAAAATCAAACGAGTTAAGCTGGCAAAAGCACAGCGAAGAACTGTGCGTTCTAAGAAGATATCACAAATCCCCAAGGAAAGTCCAAGTGTGGTGGCGGTTGTGATGCCTGACCTTCCCAGCACTGGACGGGAAGAGGTGGCCCTTTCCACCATTTGCACGCCCCCTGCAAGTGCTGAAAGGAGCACCCACAGTCCACTTGCTGATATGCAAATTGAAGATGTCACTGTTGAAGTACAACAGGATGAGGATACTGGTGTAGCTGGCACTGAGGAGGAAGTTGGCGAGGAGGATTCTGATGGTGATGTGGCTTGTATAAATCAGGCTCCGGGGGAGACAGTTGTTGTACGAGGGATGAAAAAGCCCATCACGGTCATGCCTGGGCAGAAGACCAAACATTCCACCTCTTTGGTCTGGCAATATTTCTATCCAAATCCGGACAACAACTGTCTTGCCATATGTACCATATGTAAAGGTGAAATAAGTAGGGGTAGGGACGTTAACCACCTAGGAACATCCTCCCTTATACGGCACCTGCAGCGCGTTCATAAAAAGTTACTGTCCAGTTCAGAAACTTTGGCTCAGACCATAAGCAGTCCAGGGTCACCTAAATCCCTTTTTCCTGTTTTATCCAAGGAATCGGTGGATGAGGAGGATGAGGACGACATCTTGCCTCCGTAGAACCAGTTTGTGCAGGGACACATTAATTGCCAGCTTGTTTTGTGGGGGCCCAAACGAACCAATCATTTCAGCCACAGTCATGTGGCAGACCCTGGCGCTGAAATGATTGGTTTGTTAAGTGTGCATGTCCTATTTATACAACATAAGGGTGGGTGGGAGGGCCCAAGGACAATTCCATCTTGCACCTCTTTTTTTTTTGCAGTATGTACTGTTTGGGGCCTAGTTTTTCAAACTGCCATCCTGTCTGCCACTGCAGTGTCACTCCTAGATGGGCCACGTGTTTGTGCCGCCCACTCGTGTCGCTTAGCATAGTCATCCAGCTACCTCGGTGCAACCTTTTGGCCATAAAAACAATATTGTGAGGTGTGAGGTGTTCAGAATAGACTGGAAATGAGTGGAAATGAAGGTTATTGAGGTTAATAATAGCATAGGAGCAGAAAAACCAACAAATTCTGTGATTTTAGCTGTTTTTATGCTTTTTTAAAAAAAAATACAGATCCAAAACACAAAACCCAGAACCCAAAACACGGAAGGGTGGTTTTGGCAAAACCAATCCAGATCCAAAACACGAAGAAAGATCCAGATCCAAAACAAAAAACACGAAAAGTGGCCGGTGCACACCCCTAATTTATATATATATATTTTTTATTTTTAACTCCTTCTCCACTGAGACTTTTCTCACCCCTGCACTGAGCTTAATTTGGCCCATTTTAGCTTGGACAGTTGTAATATATCTGTATTTTTTATGCATTATTCCTGGAAAATATACCTTGATATATTCAGAAAATGTACAATTTTAAGAAAATAGTTTTGGTTTACTTATTCTTATTGAGACACAGCAAATCTACCCAAAAAATGGCAAAAAATATATTTTTTATTGAAAAAACATGAACTAAAAGCAAATTTGTGTATTTAAATTAACAACCACCTTCATTGACATTAATAACTCTTCACACAAAAAACTAACAAGATTCTGCACATAGATTTTTTTTATAGAATCTGCACATCAAAATGATATTATGGGTAGTACAACCCCCCATTTCTGGACTTTCAGCAGTATAGATTTCATTGGCGGGTGATAATCAGACAATAACTTCTAAGGGGACACTGTGTTCATAAGAGGGAACACATGGTATATATACTTATAATAGTACTTATGTAAAATATGTTTGAAAAGTAAACCATCGGGGGAAGATGCGGAGTGAGACCTATGTTAGCTTGCATAGCATAAAATACTGTATGTAAAATTGTTCTGCGCAAGCCCAGAAAACAAAACTCCGGGGCATACAGTACATGCACATTCAGATTTGCGTGAATCTGGCACTTATGGCCACTTGTACCTTGATAGGTGGGAAAGGGGATGGAAAGGGGATTCTAATGTAGGCAGAGTATATAGCAAGGTCATGTTTGCATAATTGCAAACCGATGCAGGCCAGCACAGAGATTAGGTCACCCATTGTTTGAATGTTACATTATGCTAATTCACTCACTTAACTACTAACTAGAAATAACCACACGGACACCTACAGTATGTGGAATTAAAAGAGGACACAGCGGAAATGTATTGATCAATTTGTAATTAGAAAGATGGCGGCAGTAAAAAAGCAGTGCTCCAAGGCCACAGCCCGGCGCAAACTGGCCTGTGGTAGAACCATTCTCCCTTAATTGGCATAGCCCTTGACCCCTCCTTAAGATGATGGCCCGGTCCTCCCTCAAGGGGAATGACCAATTTGCCGCTATCAAAAGGCAAATGCTACCCAGGCACTCTTACACTATAATAGGCCGCCTAGAAGCACTGCTTCCCGCCAGGCTCCACCTTCACCTGTTGGAAGGAAAAATTTAAAATTGCACAGTCCAAAAACATTTTCAAGAATTGCATACAAAACAGCTTAGATGGGTGGGTGGGGTTCCAAAACTGGAAAAGAGGAAAATGGCTCCTCTTCCAGACTATTTATAATGAATAGTAGGGGGCTTACCCATTATTACTGCCATAGGCTACTATTTTGAATGACACATTCCTGTCTACGCCCCCTCCTCTCCTTTAACCCCTGACGAACTAGCAATATTCCATCACTAACAGGGTGCTTATCTTTCCTCAAACCTATTCAAGTATTCGGATCTATGTCTATATGTTTCGTGCAAGCAGAATTATTTGCGGGTGCTTGTTAGTGGCGGTTGCACATACACAGTGAGGATGTTGATAGTTCAGTGCACCAACAAACCATTTCTAACTGCTGACTGAGAATGCCCTGGTAATAGTACACTGATAGGTGCTTTCTTCATTGTTCATATGTTCATACAGTATATTGTGTTTCTGAGTATTTGTCATGGGATGGGCCTGCCAAGGGGCATGGTCACATGCCTTCACTTTTGGCCACTCACCCCAGTGAAAAATACCCTGAGAAGTGCTTGCAGGGGATTCGCAGGGACAGAACTTTATCACAAGCTCTGTCCCTGCATGCAATATTTGCTTCCTTGCAACATTTGATATCACATGGCAAATCTGGGCGAATTTATCACATACCATGTGCATCTGATATGCGGATTGTGATAAATATGTCCCTATGCAGGTATGCAGCCAGTTCCCAGACTCCCAATTCAAAATAAATGTAATATATATTTGTCATTGATACAACAACTACTATCTACTTTCATTTTCATAAAAGCACAATTGAATAAATAGTTTTATAACGTGTTCTCCAGTTCTCCCTCTTATCAGCTCTGCAATGCAGGCAGACAGATAAACGTGCTGTTATAGTTATACACTGGTCGGTGAAGACCTTTCTAGGAGAATGAACCTGTTTTGTTTCTGCTTTCTATATATACAGCAAATAATAATAAAAATTAATCTTTATCCTCCTTACCCTAATAATAACAGAAGTGGCAGGGTCTTTTCTTTCCATAAACACCTCGAGCAACAAGTCACCAGACTGAGGACTTTGAATCTGAAATAAATGTTAGATTAGTATAAAATATAAGCATTAAGTTGTGGTTGATGAGTTACAGGGCCTGATTCAGAGATGGACACCGCTGGGTCTGCTCTTGTGTCTGTTGCCGGAGTCGCGGCTGCTGCGGCTATATGCAAATTCTAGTCCCAGCCCTTCCCCTGATACACAAGGCTGCGGCTGAATGTGCAAACACTGAGATGCCCACTTTAAGCTTCTGTGGATGCTGTAATACCGCTGGTGCATCTTTAGACGCCACCATCGGTGCACCATTGCTTGCACCATCAAATCTTGCACCATCCCTATGGCAGGTGCAGATTCTCTGTCTGACAGGCCTCCTATGTCTGCGGCTGTGCATCTGGGAACGCAGCCACTTTCATTGACACACCTGCGACGCTCCCATACCATGCCCATAATAGGGACCATCTTTGTGTGTGCACTAAGGACACCTCCCTGTAACCGCTCAGAGACGCTCACTACATTTTCTCTACACTTCTCCCTGCGTGATCCTGAAATTAGAACTGCAGCTGCGCACAGACAATCGGGACGTGAGCCTGGTGCGACTAATGGCCCCCATACATCAGCAATTGATTGCAGCAATCGTGCAATTTGCAATCGATTGTGTATAAAAATCTTTCCCGTTTTCAATCGGTTGTGGCAATTCTGCAATCTGCAATCGATTGAAAAAGGGAAAGATTTGTATACACAATCGATTGCAAATTGCATGATTGCTGCAATCAATTGCTGATGTATGGGGGTTTTTAGACACATGTGCAGTAGCGTAAAAATGGACATTGCGTACACCTCTGAGTCAGGCCCACACTGTGGTCTTTTATAGTATTTATAGTACTGTACCTCTGTGCTGTCCTTTGTCTCGCTCTAAATAGTAATAAATACTTATATATTTGTAAGTATTCGCTGAATAAGCAATTATTGAAGGGAAGCACATTGGGCGTCCTATATAAAAGATCTGAATATCAATTATTGCAGCGTGAAAGGTGTTGCCCATTTTGGGTTAATGACTTTCCCTTTGGTGAGGGATCTTCCTCTGGAGCACCTTAGATATGACACAAGAATATTTCACAGCAGGTAAATGCCAGAACTTTGACTCTAACATCATCCTGACAACTGAAAAACCTGGAATAATAGCTGCGTATTGAATCTGGTACCTGATCAGACGGATGTGACATATGTACAAGCAGTTATCACATTTAGGTGCTGGCTCTGAGTAGCATGCAAAGTGGCTGTAATTGCTGGCAGCTGCGGAAGCCTGATTTACTACCTTGTGCTAAGAATCTGTAGTGCTAATGCTAATAGGTTCATGTGTCTGCAAGCGGAAACACATGTCGCACATTAATGTGACACCAGCTGCACAGCCATCATCATCAGCATCGGTACTTGCACCAGCCTCAGGCTAGGGTCAGGAGATCCCTCAGAATCAGGCTTCCCTTCCCGGTGCACAAGACACACACGACACTCCCAATTTCATGTAGACAGATCAGGCCAAGTTCCGTTCAGCTCAGCATAGGACGGACATATTAAAAAATTTATAATTGTGCATCTGCACCTGCGGTTTATACAAAAATGTGCCTTTCGCGCCAGTCCACAGAGATCTTTCCAACTCAGAGTCAGCCCCATTATACACATAGCCAGTGCAAATTTTAATTACTTCAGCACTGAAACCTCTCCTTGCTCTGAACCCCTTTTGATGTCCAAGGGAACATTGGGCCTGATGCAGACCCGATCGCAAGCGCTGAGCACTCACAACCAAGTCGATGTTTGCCCACTGGGCATGCGCATGATGGAGCCGTCTCCGTCATGCACATGCCCGAGACCCGGCGAGCGACGGATGCTCTGTCGCTCCGGGTCTAGCACCAAAGGGGTGAGCTGTCGATGGTGATTGACGCAGTCGCAGTGCCCCAAAAGCTGCACTATGATCGATATGCTGCTGGAGAGAGAAAATGTGGGGGGGGGGGGTGTCGGCCACAGTTTCTGGACCTGCCAAAGCTAATGGCTGTGTCCGTGGATGTAACTTCACTCCTGAGTAACCTCAGGGTTACTCAGGTGACTGATGGACTTGCAGTGGATCTGAAGCTGAGTCTTCGAGCGCTGCAGCGTATCAGAGAAGCCGGAGGTGGGTGTCTTTTAACGCCTCCTGTGGCATTTCTATATTTTAGCACATCTGCTGTGTACAAAAACACATCTCTGAATCAGGCCCCCTGTTTGAGCAGTTACCAATGTAGACATCCCCTATAAAGGACTAATCCGACTCACAGTTGTTAGACAGAGACCATGAAAATGTTGCTACAGTAGTTGTCACTATAGAATTTCCTGTTCAGAAAATGATATTTTTTAAAATACAAAATGTTTATGTAAACTAAATAAGCATTTTTTTAAGGACTAAATCAGTGGTTCCCAAACTGTGCGTCGAGGCTCCCTGGGGTGCCGCAGCTCTGTCACTGGCGTGCCACAGTGGTCGGCCAGTGTAAATTATTTTGTTTAAAATATTATTATTTGCACATCTGGAAGGAGGAGCTGTTAATACTGGATAAGCTGGAGCAAGAGGCTGCTGTTAGCCAGCTGTGAGGGAGACCGAAGCACAGTCCAATCAACAAGGGATCCGCCGCCAGAAAGAAGGGTACTGCGACAGACCCTGTGTGCCCCTATAGGCAAAGAACTGGATTCAGGTGTGCCTACTGAAGGAAGAAGACCCCTTTTAGGACCCGACATTGCTGGGGCTGCTGGACAGGGGACCAGTGAGCTGCCTGCTCAAGAGAAGCACCCGTAGAAGACCCAGGAAGAGGAGCTAACTGCTAGAGAGGGGGAATTCCCGGAGACATCGCTGAGGACCTGCCAAAGACAACCGGACTCTGTGTTGTGGAGAAGCCCGCCTACAACTGAGGAAAGTACTATGGACCCGGAGATCCCCAGCAGTTTATTTGACAGCCACAAGCAGCTCCTGCCCAGCGAGGACCCCTGAAGATAAGCAGGGCACTGGGTAAGTATAAAGTCCCCGAATCAGTGGATTTCCCCTGTTGCATCTGACAGAGACAGCATCGTAGAGGGAGAGAGTAGCAGTGGTCCAGTAGGTGGATCGTAATTGTTCTGAGAACAACCCAGTGCAGTGTTTTGCATCCTGGGCTGTGTCTGGATATCAGAGGAGTCAGAAGCTCCACAGCTTGGGGATGATACATCTGGTGCCCTTCCTGTATTCTGCCCTAGTGTCCTTCTCACACTCCCTTGTCACTTGGGGTGTCTTCCCATAGGGGTAAATGGAGAGACATGGGGTTGGGAAAGGGAGGGATATGGAGGGGGCAGAGGGAGGGACATGGAGGTGGCAAAGGCAGAAACATGGAGGGGGAAAAGGGAGAGAGACAGAGGGGGCAATTGGTAAGAATACTTGCCAACTTTTTAAAATGTTTATGTTATTTTGGCCCTACTACTTAAAACAGGACTTTTTGTTTAATATTTTGGCTTAGGGGTGTCTTGAAAAAATTATGGAGACCCTAAGGGTGCCCCTAACTGAGACAGTTTGGAAACCACTGGACTAAATTATTTAAAATTAGAATGCAAGATTACTTTACTGTATGTCAATTTTATTTTCCAATTCAATATTAGAAATATTCCCATATCTTACCAGTGCATCATTCCATTTGGTAATAAAACGGTTTTCAATATCCATTTGTTGTAGTTGTTCCTCACTTACCTACATACAAATAAACATGTCAGCTCTATAGTGTCATGTCATCATCAACTGGCAATGCGCTGGTCTGAAAAACCTTTACTCACATTAAAGATCTCTGCATAGTGTCTGATCAGAGCCTCTACAGCGTGGACCTCCGTGTCAAGCTGTCCCTTGGTTTGAAAGAGGCAAGAAGCAAATGCTTTTGCTAAAATGTGTGTGTCCAGGTGATTGACATCGGAGCATTTTTGAATCCTATTACAATAGTATATATATATAAAAAAAAGAAATAATATTGTAAACACAATAGTGATAGTCACATAGGACTTTTGCGTGGCTTTACACATTGCATAGTCACATACTGTAAAGACAATATACATCCTTGACGGCAACATGAAAGCATATAAAACCAGTCTCTCCATGAACATTAGGAGCATTTAGCAGAGATGCCATTTTTAGATTTTAAGGGCCCGATTCAGCACGGAATGCAATTGTAATTGGTTGCGCAGATTGAGCGATTGTTAACCATTGTGCATGAGTATACGCTGCACTGTGCATGTGCGGTGATCGAAATGCGATTACGGACGCATATAGGCATCCATCGCAGAGTGAGTGATAGGCCATGAGCGTTTTGGAATGGTGACGGGGGAGTGGTTGCAGATACGAGGGCATGCCTGTCAGTTGGAATGCCGTTGCATGGGCATAAATAAATTAGCCACTGCATTTGCCTATGCAGCTTGAGAGTCTTCTGCGTGCAACGAGACTTGCAATTTCTGCGACAAGTCAGACCTGCTGTAAATGTGCATGATGGGCCGATGTGCTTCAATGTTACCGATGTATACGCAGGACTGCGAGGTATTATGGAAATCAGTAGTGGGCGTCTCTATGCTGGCTGAGCTGTGGCAGGCAATAGTATATTTTTGCAGCTGCATTGAGTTT
The DNA here is from genome assembly GCA_031769625.1 of Taudactylus pleione. Classification (NCBI taxonomy): domain Eukaryota; kingdom Metazoa; phylum Chordata; class Amphibia; order Anura; family Myobatrachidae; genus Taudactylus; species Taudactylus pleione. The sequence goes on from JAUIMM010000300.1 coordinate 6,454,314, forward strand.
GATTACACAGTGGCACTGTGTGCGATTACACAGCTGCAGTCACATTTGCGATCTGTGCTGAATCAGGCCCTTGGTGCGTGTGTGGTAATTTACAGATGTGCAGAAGAGTTAGCAGGGTTGTATAGTGTGTTATCAGATCGACAGTGGTAATGTCAACGTTCCTCATGATAACATGAGAATGTTGACTTAGTCGGATTGTCGACATTGCAAATGCAACAGAGTTTCAAAGCTGACACTTGTAATTTCAAAATGTTAACACTGACATAAACAATGGTGCACCTGTCGACACTATTGTCTAACCCAGGGGTGTATTTATAATGGTTGCAGGTGTACGGTGCACATGGGCCCCTGGGTCCAGAGGGGGACCGCACACCTTGCACCCATATTATACTTACCTCTCTGGAGTCCCACGTCGGTGCCGGAGTCAGCACTGTAAAATGGCTGGGCGGCAGCCATTTTCCTGTCGCTTTATGCATGCGCAGTACAGGGAAAATGGCCACCGCCCCCATTTTCCCGGTGACCTGCGCATGTGCTATAGACTCTGGGCACACTCTAGTCTAGACACCCAGAGTCTATCAGTGCGGGGCTGACAGCCCTGCGCTCGGTGCGCTACTGGCCACCAGACTGAGAGGAGGGGGCCCGTGACTGAGACTACACATGGGTCCCCTCCTTTCTAACACCCCTGGTCTAACCATATCCACAGCCTAACCCTAATCTCTAAAGCTAAGCTAATCATAATGTAGACATGCATATTGTAGATATTTTGAACATGTTGACTTGACATTATGAGCATGTCATATACAAGAAGACACAAAAAAGACTGGGCGCTAATCAATGAATCAAATGTTGTAAGAAATAGCAGCAAATTCACCCAATGGGCTTGTGTCTGCCTGCTACTAATATAGAATTTTGTTGTGGTATTAAGACCGTCGCCATTATAAACAAAATTGTTGATATTCTTAACCATTAAACAGTACAGTGTCAACATTCTGAATGTCAACAATATTACTACATACTACAGTAGATTGCCTCTTTACTATACCATTTTTCACTGGACAGTCACAATATTCTACACAATTTTTGGGTGGTTTAGCGGTTTTAAATGCAGAGAGACGTACAGTAACTGAAAACCTCTGGCTTAAATAAAGGGTTTATACTACATATGGTGGGTTACATATGTGGTCTTTGATTTGAGTGAGAGATTTGCTAGTATGATTTTTAATAACAATACTTAAAATGGAGAGATATAGGGACAGATTTACTAAAGCTTATAAAACAGACAAATAGTTGTGTTCCCCATAGCAACCAATGAGAATCTAGGTATAATTTCTCTAATGCATTGTAGAAAATGATAAACAGAATCTGATTGGTTGCTATGGGAAACACCACACACTTGTCTGTTTTAGAAGCTTTACTAAATCTACTCAGAACAGGACTCAAAGACGGCATCCTCACAAAACATGAACACGATTTCATACACAACCCACACCCCATCATCCCCGTCTTCTACTGCCTCCCCAAAATACATAAAGACATCACAAACCCCCCAGGTAGACCCATCATATCCGGAATCAATTCCATGACTGCAAACCTGTCACAATACATAGACCATCTATTGCAACCGTACGTCAAACAACAACCATCCTACATACAAGACACAACACATATACTCCAAATACTGGAAGGAGCCACTTGGGGTGATGACCACTGGCTTGTAACAAGTGACGTCACATCACTATACACCATCATCGACCACACAAAAGGATTAAACAATATACGCCATTTCCTAGACAAAGACCCAACACTAGAACCCCGACAGACATAGTTCATCTTGGATAGCATCAACTACATACTAACAAACAACTATTTCTGGTTTGACGGCGACTATCACAGACAGAAGACAGGGACCACCATGGGGACTCGATTTGTGCCCAGTTATGCCAACCTTTTTATGAGCAGTTGGGAGGAATCCAACATCTGGTCGGGGCAGAACTGGGGAGCAAATATAGTCCTCTGGACAAGATACATAGATGACGTATTCTGCATTTGGAAAGGACCCCTAGACACCCTCAAAGATTTTCTTACACACATCAACAACGACAGGAATCTCCACTTCACATCCCAATACAGCAAATCCGACATCAATTTCCTCCACTTACACATCTTCATCAAAGAACACAAGATCCACACCAAAACCTATCACAAACAAGTTGATGTTAACAGCTACATTCTGTCGGACAGTGGTCAACACCCCAATTGGCTCCAGAACATCCCAGTGGGCCAATTTAAACGAATAAGATGGAACTGTACAAATATCACTGATTACTATGAACAAGGAGAAAAACTCAAACAACAATTCACAGAGAAAAAATACAACACCGACTCACTACAACATACATTACAGAAGATAGGGAATGAAGAAAGAGGACCACTACTCACTTACAACAAGAACAAAGAAAAACACATGCAAGACACCATCCCATTCATCGCACAATATGAAAGTGCAGGACTGATTAAACACATCATTCAGAAACACTGGAATCTGCTCCTAAAAGACGAATCACTCACAGACACACTCCCACGACGCCCCATGATAATATACAGAAAAGCTCCAGACATCAAACTCAAACCACATCCCACCACCTACTCTCAAACAAATGACCCTTAAGAAGCAGCCCATCCACAATGGCTTCTATCATTGCAGCACATACAGCAATTGCCGCACTCTAGATTACAGAAGCACAAAACCTACTATCACTTTCACCTCCGCCAAAACAGGTAATACATACAATATACAAGAACACATTTCCTGCAACACCAGCCACGTAGTTTAACTATTAAGATGCACATGCAACCTACAGTTCGTAGGCAGAACGGGGGAGACCACTCAAAACAAGAATAGCAGAGCACCTCAGAAGTATCAGAAACAAATCAGAAAACCACAACATTCCCCTACATTTCCTGGAGAAACACCAAAGTAACCCCAAGGACATTGAATTCCTAGGTATCAAGACCATCAATCACGACTGGAGAGGGGGTGACTTAACCAAAAGACTCAATAAAGAAGAATTAAAATGGATATTCACTCTGGACACTTTCACACCCCGCGGTCACAACATAGACAATGAGATCCAGTCAATCATCTCCAAACAAGGCACACCCGAACCAACCACCACCCCAACATAAGACTGAATTATTGCTCCACTGCAACTCCATAGGATGACACCATACACAAAAACCATCATACTTCACAACACACAACTATAACCCATCCCAATCACATACACAAGACACACCCAACCCCAACCTGTACATTAGTAGCCACCACACAATCAGCCCCTGCACACACCTGCCCCTCATCACCATTCAGCAAGTCCCTGCACATACCTGCACCGCATTACCATTCAAACACACCATTGGCCCAATCTGATTACACTCATCACTCCAGCCAGTCCCTGCACACACCTGCACCTCATCACCATTCACCATTCAGCAAGTCCCTGCACACACCTGCACCACATTACCATTCAAACACACCATTGGTTTAATCTGATTACACTCAATACTCCAACCAGCCCCTGCACACACCTGCACCTCATCACCATTCAGCAAGTCCCTGCACACACCTGCATCGCATTACCATTCAAACACATCATTGGCCTAATCTGATTACACTTATCACTCCAGTTAGTCCTTGCACACACCTGCACCACATCACCATTCAGCAAATCCCTGCACACCTGCACTGCATTACCTCTCAAACACACCATTGGCCCCTTGAGTCACCTGACCACACCCCCACCCCCATGGGTGCACTACATAAGAACCTCAGAAGCATTTATCATCTCACACCTCCTTGAAGAAGGCACCTGTGCCGAAACGCGTTGGAGTCCCAAGACACCTACTCATCTTGAACCCACCTGCATCTACATCCGCCCCAATCCGGGCACCTGAAGCAGCGGCGCTTAACTGGACACTGGTCCCCACTCACACCAGCCCCAGCCTCTGCCAAATGACAGCGCTGCACGCGCTCATCACACCACCGCACGCAGCACAGGTTTCACCTGCACTGCATCCATGGACATGAGCCACTGAAACAGTGCACGTCCTCCACCGTGGCATCATACTGGACTTTGAGAAGAACTGATCCCACACCAACGGACCTGGGCACCTACCAGTAGGTCAGCACCCATTCTCCTCACCAGTGCAGGACACCGCAAAGTGGGAGCACACCTGATCACCTCAAACAGGGCATCCCAGTTTATGTCTGTCGACCATAGGTCCAGCACGGAAGCATGCAGTAGACAGGACTGCATGTCAAGGAGCCCCCTGAAAGGGTTGACCCTACTCCCCACACTGTGTATACGCCCTGTCACCCCAAATCACCAACAATTGGGCAGTGTGTGCTGCCACAAACCATCTAAGAGACATTTATCTTCCAGGAGCACTGTGCCTCCTACTGATCAACTACCACCCTCTATGTGCACACACAGATACAAATAAACGTATTTGTTTCTTCCACCATCCATCCAGCCTCCAGTATTTCTGTCCTACCACAACACATCCACCACAACACACAGCAATCTGCTCCCCCCAAACTCCCCCCATTTTTTTCCCTCCTCCCTCTCCCCACCAATACACACACACACACACACACAAATAGGGAGTGCACATACCCTCCAATCTTACCTTACCAAATCTACTGTTTAGACCAAATGTTACATTATTCATTTTTAGGGACTGCAGCAGAGTTGAACGCTAGTCAGTTTTGTGTATGGATTTTGGGCATTTTTGTATGGCGCATACACCCGAGGTGAGCGTATGCAGCAATATGGGATTCAGAGTCATACACATTGCCATTTGCAGTACACTTCTTTTTCCAAATATCATTCCCTGCCTTTCTTCTAAAGTTTATCTAGCATTAAAGGAATTTGGCAAAAGCATCCTGTCTGCTGCTTGAGTAGCTGGGTGATATACTGGAGATATCTATCACCTGCCTGACCCTTGTGCTCATGTCAGTTCATTTCAACTGTACAGTACTTAGCAGATTTCAATTGTACAAGGGTCATACGATTTACATTTGGAATTATCAAATATCTTAAAAGAAGTCAGATGGAGAAGTTACTCAGTAACAACCTATTTGCTACCAAATCCAAGGGCCACTACTCCCTGCTCATTCTCCTTGACCTCTCTGCTGTTCTTGACACTGTGGACCACCCTCTACTGCTGCATATCCTTCACTCCCTTGGTCTACGTGACACTGCTCTCTTCTGGCTGTCCTCCTACCTCTCCGACCGTTCCTTTTCTGTTTCCTCTCACGATGACGCCTCCCCCCCCACAGCCTCTTACAGTAGGTGTTCCCCAAGGCTCTCTTCTTGGACCTCTCCTATTCTCTCTCTATACGTCCTCTCTAGGTAAACTCATCAGCTCTTTTGACCTCCATTATTATCTCTATGCTGATGATACTCAGATCTACCTTTCCTCACCTGATCTTTCCCCCTCTCTACTGACTCGTATCTCTAACTGTCTCTCTGCTATCTCTTCCTGGATGTCCCAGTGATTTCTCAAACTTAATATGTCTAAGACTGAGCTGATAGTCTTCCCACCCTCCCACATAACATCATGTCCCACTATTTCTTTATTAATAGATGGCATAACTATCTCATCTAGTCCCAAAGTGCGTTGTCTTGGAGTCATCCTGGACTCTTCCCTCTCCTTCAAACCACACATTCAGAACCTCTCGCAGTCCTGTCGTTTCCATATCAAGAATATTTCCAAGATCAGACCCTTTCTCACCCAGGATGCTACCAAAACCCTTGTACATTCACTGGTCATGTCCATATTGGACTACTGTAACCTTCTCCTAGCTGGCCTCCCCAAATCCCATCTCTCTCCTCTCCAGTCTGTGCTCAATGCTGCTGCTCGGCTCATCTTCCTCTCCAAACGCTCTACATCTGCCTCCCCTCTTTTGCAAGCCCTCCACTGGCTCCCATTCCCTTTCAGAACCCAATTCAAGGTTCTCACACTCACTTATAAAGCCCACACCCATTCCTCTCCCATTTACATCTCTGATCTCATCTCCCTTCACTCTTCTGTCCGCCCTCTTCATTCACTTAATACACGCCGCCTTTCATGCCAATTGATTACTTCCTCCCACTCCTGCCTCCAAGATTTTGCCTGTGCTACTCCCCACCTTTGGAACTCCCTCCCTTTCCCCATCAGACTCTGCACCTCTCTACAATCTTTCAAACTAGCTCTTAAGACCAACTACTTCATTAAAGTCTTCCAGCTCTCATCCTAACTTGCTGCTTCATCTTCCTTTCTCCCCACCTACCCCATTCTATGTCAATCCTGATTGTCTCCCCCTCCCTTAAAGAATGTAAGCTCTTTTGAGCAGGGCCCTCTACCCTCTTGTGCTTCTCTCTACTGTAATTTAATTTATCTCTTACTCCCCACTAGGGCAACTAACACTTGGCTGCTTATGTGGGTGTAAAGGTCACTAATATAGCAATGTTTATTATCCATGTCCTGTATTGTATTGTATTGTAAGTCACTGGTTACTTATTGTCTATGTACTTTGTAAGGCGCTGCAGAACACTCGTGGTCCATATAAATATGTGTTCCGGATGTGACGAGGATCCGGAAGTGTTGCAGAACTGGGCCCGGCGGCGGCGCTGATCGTGCGGGATTCGCTATGGTGAGTTTTCACTAATGTATTTATACATATACTGTATTGCTCACATGCTCTTACATTGTCCTGAAGACGGAGTAAAATCCGAAATGTTGACTACTGGACCCCTGTGTGGAGTTGCCTTATTGCCAAGTCCGCTTGAGTGTCACTCATTGTGCTGCTTTTATATATATATATAAAGAAAGAAAGCTCTCAAGTCCTGCACACTCAAATCTTGTCTATATTTCCATGGCTGCTTGGGCGAAAAGCACCGGCCAGGCTTCATACTTCAATGCCACAGCGATGGTTCTCTTATGATGATGAGTATCACATTATGCTTCATGTTTGCACTTATGCACTATTGCATTTTTATTTTTTGTGAACTGATGCTGTTTTTCATATAGAATATTGATTGCCCTAAACTGAGTGTTATTGACTGTACATGAATCATCAGCCACATGTCAATTGTGCATGACTCATCACATGTCAAAAGGTGGCCATACATCTGCGATGGATCATTGCGATGCACGGATGCAATCGGAAACTTCCGATCGCCCACCATTGATGTTCTGCAATTCGTCGCCGGATCGCAGACATTTGCCATGTTAAATGTCGGCGATTTGACGATCACGATCATTTTTTGATTGTGATCGTCAAATTGCCAAAATCCAATATGTTGGATTTCTGCGATACCAGGTTGCAGCATCGTGGGATCGTGGCAATCCATCGCAGATGGATGGGGCCCATTAGTCACCAGACATAAAGGTCAAGCCAATAAGACTGCAGGTGCAAGACTTGTTTGCTTGGTTTTGTAAAAGGGTCTGCATGTGCCCGAGCCTATCACTGTGTTACTGGAGCCTCACAGTGCTGTACTTAGCCCAGGAGGGATTGATACATTATCATATTGACTTCTTTTTATCTTCTATCACCTGTATCCTGTTCAATAATTCCTAATCTGGTATGAAATCAATGTGTGGATTAACCTCCTTGCTCACATCCACTATGTACCTACCAAATTCTGCCAATAGTTTTTCATTGAACAATTCAAATCCTCTGGCAAAATACAGCTAAGTGACTTATCGTTGATCTCCATATCACAGGCACCCCCTGAAGTAGCAAACATGAAGACTTTACTACTATCCAAAATTGTAGACAGGTATGGAGAAAAATTAGATATTAGTTATGGGTCTTTTACATAACAAAATATTGACCAGCAGCTAGAAAAAAAAATGATGAGTAAAGTAATTGACTCTGAGCCTGATTCAGCAAGGAACGCAGTTGTTAACATGCATGCAAATGACCAATTGTTGTGCACCGCACATGCGTATTCATCGCAGTGCGTGTGCGCAAACCAGCCACTGCGATTGCAGTGACTATGCAGACCCATCGCAGTTTAATTGACAGGAAGTTCCATTTGTGGGTGGTAACAGTAGGGTGGTCTGCCGAACGCAGGCATGTCAGTGCGTTTGAACGCCGTTGCAGGGACGTGCATAAATTATCCACTGTGATGCCCTATGCAGCCTGAGGCCTGATAGCGTACGTGGAAGTAGGCAATTTCTGAGTAAGGTCAGAGCTTGTGCAAGTATACATGAGGCTGCGATGGTACTCGATTGTACCGATGGTTTTGCAGTCTTTCTAAACATTACGGATGTGTGTAAGGTAAAGTGGGCATCCTTATGTGGTACAGCGGTGGCATTGCAATGAATTAGCATGCTATAGCAGTTGAACTGTGGCCCTGATTCAGAGGCACTCGCAAAAGCGAGTGCTCGCCCTGAATCAGGGCGGGCGTTTGTTTTTTAGTTGTGGCCTCTTGACCTCTCGCATAGCTGTGGGTTACCACCCACAGCTTATGCGAGCGGCCAGGTGATGGTCGCAATGGTCAAGACCATCGCGACCATCGTGCTTGTGACGAGACCCTTGCGGTAGGGTCTCTTGCCGCAAGCCCCAGTGGACTTCCTGCTCTAATAGAGCAGGAAGTCCACCTACTGACATCACGAGTGATGTCAGTGGGGCCGCCCACAAACGGCAGGCGTTCCTGCAGGAACGCCTCCGTTTGCCCAGCCACCTCCCCGCCCCACCTTCCAAACGGGGCGAGCTGTCGATCAACATCGACAGCCGCCCCTTTTGGATGCGAGCGCCGGAGCGAGTGCTTTGTGCGCTCGTTACAGGGATCGCCCACACGCAGTACACATGCCGCACGTGTGCACTGCCTAACAATCGACCCGCTTGCGAGCGCATAGCGCTTGTGAGAGAGTCTGAATCATGCCTTGTGTGCGTAATCACTATTGCATTCACAGTTGCGTTCCGTAGTGAATAAGGCCCTCTGTTTTTTTTTGCAATGTATAAAATATTTCAGCACTGGTCCCTTTAGATGTTCTATATTATGCAATATAGCAAAGGTTGAAATAAATTGCTAAAAATCCCTCAAAGGAATTGGCTTGCAGATCAATGGTAGTCTATTTTTGATACACTGTGAAAATATTCAGTATGAGGTTAAAAAACATAACACTGCAGACCTTTCATATAAACCTAGCAATATATTGACATGAGTGTCATTGGCTAAACAACATATGTGTTCTGTGTAGAACAATAATCTTTATATATATGAGATATGCACAGCAACCCTCAAGTGTTTTGGTTGGTTTGGGATTTCTTTAAACATTTATAAAAACAGCTAAAATCATGTAACTTAGACCTGTTTTTGTTCCTATAGTAATGTTAGAATCAATAACATTAATATCCAGTCATTTCCAGTAAATTTTGACCAACTCACAGCACCTGAAATTACAAGGGAAGGACTTACATGCAATCCAAAACACGTAAGATCCACTTTTAAATTCAAGTTCCAAACTTGGCTAGAAGATCCAAGTCGAGACTTGTTTCAACCAGGAGCACCAAAGTTATCTGAGCTGAAACGCTTATCTCTAATATATATCATGAAATTCCTGCACTAGTAAATGACAGGTTCACAACTACCAAGGTGCCTACCAAATAGGAAACACAAGCAGCAAATGTTCCATTAGCAACATAATTACCAGGTACAGCTCCAGCCTCCAGCATACAGACAAATGATCAGGAATATTGTTGTTACTGCCAACGTTTCAGGGCTCCCATGCCTTTTCATCAGCCATTAGCCATACTATTATAAACAACCTACCTAATATTGTCCTCTAAAGGTGCCTACACACATGTAGCGATTTTTCACACGATTTGCCCGATTTCAACGAATCGTGACGGCAAATTGTGTAAATATGCCCAAATCATGAGTTTCTACTCACGATCACGATGCTGATGCGTGTCCCCACTGGTCGTACATCGCATCTTCAGATCTGCTGTGCTGTAGGGCAGATTTACAATCTGGGATACAGTGCACTGGATGCACGATAGATCTTAGGTCAGATTGGACATTTTTTACTCCAAATCGTGACCACGACTGCCTGGGGAGAGTTCAGGGGAAATCATGCCTCATGTCGGATCGTGAGCACATCGCTATGTGTGCAGGCACCTTAAGTTGCAAGACTTATTTCTCCAGAACTCCAACAGATGCACGATTAGATTCAGATCAAGTCAACACCTTGAACACTTTCTTATGTTCTTCAAACCATTCCTGAACAATTTTTGCAGTGGGGCAGAGCGCATTATCCTGCTGAAAGAGGCCACTGCCATCAGGGTATACTGTAGGCTTAAAAGGGATGTACTTGGTGTGCAATAATGTGTAGGTATGTCTGGTGTCATAGTCACAGCCATATGAATGGCAAGGTTTTCCCAGCAGAACATTGCCCAGAGCATCATACTGCCTCTGCTGACTTACCCATAGTGCACACTGGGGCCATCTCATTCCCAGGTAAATGACGCACATGCACATGGCCATACACATGATGTAAAAGAAAACGTGACTCATCAGACCAGGCCACCTTCTTCCATTGCTCCATGGTCTAGTTTTGATGTGCCATTTGTATGTGTTTTCAGCAGTGGACAGGGGTCATCATGTACACTCTCACTTTATTTGTGGCTAAGCAGTCCCATATGCAGCAAGCTGTGATGCACAGTGTGTTCTGAATAAAGATTTGCACAGAGCCCTTTGTTTTGGTTTTGGTTCTAAATCATCGTCATGTTTTAGTTCATCAAGATCACCCTCAAGTGTTTAGATTCGGATTTGCTTATGGTTTTGTATCTTGATTTTTTTTTATTGATACTATAGCATTATTGACATCAATAGCATTAATTTCTAGTCATTTCCAGACAATTTGACCACCTCACAGCTCACAATATTGTTTTCACCAATTTTGGCCACAGACTGCAGCGAGCCGACTGGTTAAATTAAGCAACAGAGCAGCAGCAAAAACACATGGCAGTTTAAAAGTATGTAGCACATCTATGAAAAACAATTGTAAGTGCAGCTAACTTCACGTTCTCTTCCAATAAACATACATAAGAGCCTGTTTGCACTGGATTGCAGGTGCAAGCTAGTGTCTGACAAACAAACACACACAGTGACAAAGATGCCTGCAGTCTTTACACGCTTACCACCCACTCCAATTACCAATAACTCTCTCTAATTGCAACTAGACTATGTAGTATTGCAGCATGAACTACAGCCAATACCCTCTCCATACAATCTCCTGTATGAAATGGAACCTGAAATCAAGAGGGAGGGACTTTTTTGAGATCCAAGATCTGAACTTGGAGAGAAGACCCAAGTCAGGACTCGGTTCTATTTGGAAACCCAAAGTGTTCTGAGCCAGGACTTGGTTAGACACGGAACCCCAAAGTTCAGGTGTGTTTGGTTTTCATCAAAACCAAACCGCTCATCTCTAGTTCTGACACCTTTCTATCATAGCCAGTATTAAGTTTTTCAGCAATATGTACTACAGTAACTCTTCTGTGTGATTGGACCAGACGGGTCAGTTTTTGCACACCATGCACATCAATGCGTCTTGTTCCCTTCTTTGGACCATTGTTGGTAGGTACTAGCCACTGCACACTGGGAACACCCCACAAAGCCTGCCATCTAGCCATCACAATTTGGCCCTTGTCAAAGTCATTCAGATCCTTAAGCTTGCCCATTTTGTTTTAGCTTCCAACACATCAACTTCAAGAAGTGACTGTTCACTTGCTGCCTAATATATCCCATCCCTTGACAGCTGCCATTGTAACGAGATTATCAATGTTATGAATTTCACCTTTCAGTGGTTTTAACAGTACGGCTGATCGAGATAGATAGATAGATAGATAGATAGATAGATAGATAGATAGATAGATAGATAGATAGATAGACCTGTGATTTTATACAGCATAAAGTTAGAAATGTTTAATTTTATGGTGCATACACACGGTCAGATTTTTCCTTCAGATATGAACGATAACGATTTAAAAATCGTTCAGTCGTTCATATCTGAAGGAAAATCTGACATATCTGACATGCCTGAACGATGGACGATCAACGATGCGCGTTCCCGTTTGTCAGATAACGATATCTGACATCTGATGGGTTTGCAGTCAGACTTGGACGATTCCATTCATTTTAATGCAGTCAAAAATCGTTCAATCGTTCAAATCGTTCAAATCGTTCTAAACTTTGGTCAAATCGTTCAAATCGTTCAATCGTTCAGTCGTTCATCTGACAAATCTGACAAGTCTGACAAATCTGACCGTGTGTACGCTCCATAACATTGCAATATTTATGCCCTATTTCCCCAGTGAACATCGGCTGGAATTTTGTCACAGATTAGTATTATTTTACTTAATGTCTGTAATTATTTTTAGTTATAAGGTCACTAATTGTCTATTAGAACCATTTACTGTGAAAATGTCAAGAAAGAGCCTAGAAAAGAAATCCCTAGTGCAGATGGTTGCTATCGGATTTTGCTGATCTACATTAACTCAACATTTAACAGAACATTGGTATCTAGAGAAACATTAGGCTGCCCTGGAAGCAGCAGAGAAATAATTTTGCAAGGGGTAATGTACAGTTGACTACACTATGCTGTTTATTTTCAGTCTTCTAAATATGTAGAGGTTAGATTACACACATTGTTATTCTGTGGGCATAGCACTTTTACCAATCCACTAGATAAAACATTGCAGAGCAAATATACTGTAAGATCACTAACATTCACATTGTGATTTACATTTTTTACGGTGCATAATATTCCTCTCACTAAACTGTTTTATATATATACTGTACATATATACATAATAAAACACATACATACACACCTTTACCTTCTGTTTCATGTCATTATAGAAACTGTTTTTTGTGTCATAATCCCCTCAATATACAGCACTGCCTACTGTCAACACTCTATAACATGTATTTTATGTATGTGTTCAAATATATATATATATATATATATATATATATATATCAGAGATGCAGCAGAAAATAACTCACACAGCTAAAGTATTATGGGGCCTGATTTGGTATGGATCGCAATTGTGATTGCAGCTGTGTAATCGCATGCAATGAAGCTGCAAAAATATGCTAATGCCTGCCACAGCTCACCCAGCATTAAGACGCCCAATACCGCTTTCTCACATCCGTAATACCTCGCAGTCCTGCGTATACAGCGGTAAGCACATTGGCACATCACGCACAATTACTGCAGTTCTAATCTGTCGCAGAAATTGCAAGTCTCGTCGCACGCAGTGTGTACTCAAGCTGCGTATGCAACCGCAGTGGCTAATTTATGCACGCCCATGCAAAGGCATTCAAATGGACAGACACGCCTGCATTTCTCCAACCACTCCCCAGTCACCACCCCCAAATGCTCACGGCCTGTCACTCACTCTGCGATGGGTTTCTATGTGCGTGCGTATAGCAGTGCATATGCATGCGCAGTACCGAACTATCAGCCGGTCTGGGTACGTAGTTGCAACTGAGTACGCTGCTATATCAGGCCCATAGCCAATGTTTCAGTTTTTAGGACCCTGAAGACAGTAAATTACTGAAACATTGACCTCTATAGCTGCTGTAGCTGTGTGAGTTATTTCCTAACCTGAGTGGCACAACTTTGATACAGTACATATATATAATAACTCACTTAATGTCCAGCGTGCCATGGTGCCTTTCCCAATGTAAGTCCAAGTGTGTATTAATGGCACTCAGGGTCTCAGCGATGTTAATAAAAGACAGGCAATGCCAGTATTATATTAGCCAATGTTTCAGAGCAAGGAGCTCTTTTATCAAGACAGGAATATACATAACTGACAAAACATATAAACACCTAAGTGAAGGCAGAGAACAGACTCCCTGGGTCAAAGTTCTGCCATGTGCACTCCAGGACCCCAACCACTTTATTAGGCATCCCAGATGAATTGCCAACACTCTGTGAAGTTTTCATCCAAGCCAATCCAGTGGAAGGCCCAGAACAGGCTCCCTGGGTCAAAATTCTACCCAGCGTACACCAATGGGAGGTCCAACCGGAACCTCAAGCCCCTAGTATGTCTTCAGAGATCAAATGTTACCACTCTGTGAAGTTTCCGTCCAAATTATGTGATTTTGTTCAAATTATGTGATGTCGTCCAAATCCATCCAGTGGAAGGCCCAGCCAAGGCTCCCTGGGTCAAAGTTCTTCCCAGCGCACTCCTCCGTGAGGTCCTACCAGGACCACAACCACTCCATTAGGCATATTAGACCAACTGCCACCCCTCTGTGATGTTTTCATCCAAATCCATCCACTGGAAGGCTCAGAACAGGCTCCCCTGGTCAAAGTTGTGCCCAGCGTACACCAACGGGAGGTCCAACCCGGGACCCTAACTCCATTAAAACCTGGCCAGGATCCAACTGGACCACCTCGCATTGGTTTCATCCCAATCTGAAAAGGGGTGGCCGAATATAACCAGACAGGCAAACAAACAAACAGACCAATTAATTTTATAAAATACAAGTGGATCAGGCTCAATTTTACTGAAGGTAGCACCCCAAAAGTTGTACTCTCTAAAGAGAGTGCTGGTTTATGGAAGTGTGAGTTAGGATGAGAGCAGGAAGGCTTTAATAAAGATGAGTGTTGTGAAGCTTTGGGGGTCTATTCATCATCACTTAATTTATATAAAAGCAAGTGAAAATCTACATTGTCAATTACTTTTGTATAAATTAAGTATTGGAGCCATTCATTATAAAGGTCACCCAGGAGATATCACAGATTGAGGGAGGGCTTTATAGGTGAATGTGAGAAGTTCAAATTTGATTCTGAAAGGAAAGTAAACCAGTAAAGTGCATGGTGAAGGGGGAGTCAGAAGTAGTTTGTTTGGAGAGGATGAGTCGAGCAGAAGCATTGAGAGCAGATTGGAGTGGTAAGAGTTTTGAGCCAGGGAGGTCAGATAAGAAGAGGTTGCAGTACTATAGTTCAGTTTAGAAATGAACAGTGAGTGGATAAGGGTATTTGTTGTGCATTGGGTAAGAAAAGTTCTGGGGAGAGGTTGTGCCATGAGATGAGAAAAAGCATCAGATAGGTAGAAGGACAGTCAGGAGAGAGCCGTGTCATGCAGACCAAAGAAGTGAAGGATTTGTAGGAGGATAGGGAGGTGGTCCATGGTCTTAAAAGAGAGTAGATGCCCTTGACTTTGGCAACAAACATGAAGGTTTAATATTATACAGACCAGTCTAATATTATACAGACCATAGATCTCTCCCCATGTGATATTGAAAGAAGCCTTTATGTGCACATCTACCACTTGTTTCAGGTGAGTCAACGAACTGGATGGTCATTTGAACATCAAAACTGCACCCTTAGTTTTTCACCATTGTATAACTCCTTCTTTTCATATGTATTGGTGACAAGAGATTGTGAAAGATATAATCTGACGATGGAGGAGTACATCCATTATTACATAGAAGGGAAACAAACAGCGCTTAATTGGCCTTTCCATTATAATGTAGTATGGTATTGTATATGAGTGTTGGTGTGCCTCAGGAGTGGAGATGACAAAAACCAGACCACAGTAGGTCAAGCAGGAAGTGGAAGGATAGAAATGTGATAAGCTGGATGTAGACAATCCAGTCAGGGATCATGGAGGCAAAGGGGAGGGGAGAGATGGGGTGGTAATTAGAGTGTTTTTAAGAATGAGAGAGAAAAGAGCATGCTTGAATGCAGAGGGGATGGTTTCTTGTGAGAAAGAAAATTTGATGAGATGGGCAAAATGGGAACAGTCATTGGGAGAGAGGGAGTGGAGGTGGTAGGAGGGGATAGAATCAAGGGGGGGGTGTAAGAATGGGATGACCGGTTAAAGGCCATGAAATTGGGAAGAAGGAAGTCAGAGTTGGAAGGATGGAGGGATAGGATGGGGAAAGAATGGAGGTGAGAAGGCTGGATAAGAAGAGAGAGGGTGGGGTAAGGAGGGCCTGGTGGGAGGTGATGTACTGATGGATGGATTCAAAGTGGGTGACAAAGTCAGTGGTAGAAAGTGAGTAGGGAAGGTGAGGAAGGGAAAGCAGGGGAGGGAGTTGATGGTAGCAAAGAGACAACAGAGTTTGGAAGACTGAATGGAGATAAGCATTTTGAAATAACACTATTTGGAGAAAGAAAGGATAGCACTGCAGGAAGGAAGTATGTATTTGAAGTGGAAGAAGTCCACTTGGGTGCACATTTTCTCCAATGATAGGACCAAGGAGGCGATAGATTGTTGCTAGTGGGAGGTTAACAGGGTGGATCAGGCAAATAGCATGGCTCTCAAATGAAAAGAATAATAAGGAGGGGTCAGAGGCTAGACTTGGAAGGAGAAGCAGGGGAATAAGAGAACCACCACACCACCACCATGCTGACCTCCCGTGTGAGGGTGTATGAGAGGATGAAAGGCATGTCAAGGTATGTAGCTCCTGTCACAGAGGCTTCAGTGAAGAAAAAGGGCCCAAAAATCTTTTGATTAGAAATAGCACAGAAGACATTGACTTGTGTGGGGATTTTCAGTGCCCCAAATTCTCACGTTATGTTTGTTCACCTTCCCTGAAATGTGGAATGCTGCTTCGTCACTAAAAACCAACTTTTCAGGGAATACATCCTCTTACATTAGCCCAGGCAGATTGTCACAGAAAGGTCTAAGTCACTGTTCAGAGCTTGCAGCATCTTTAGACGATAGGGTCTTAATTTGCAAATGTTTCAGCAGAACCTGCCATACAGTTTCTGTGGGATACAAAGTTCTCGAACTGCTCGGTGGGTGGATTTCTGCAGGCTCCTTGCTAAATTTCATCGGACACACTCCACTGCTTCTTCTCCTATTGACGGACGCCCAGACGATTTTCACTTGCAAATGCAGCCCCACAGCTGGGAATTTGAAGTTTGAGAGATTGCCTTTCAAAGCACAAATCTTATAGCTAATCAAAGAAATCGTCAACATTATTTTCACTTACCTGTAAATATATATATTAGAGATGAGTGGTTCGGTTTTTCTGAAAGCCGAACACACCCAAACTTTGGGGTTCAGAGTCAAACCAAGTCCTGGTACGGATCACTTTGGGGTTATGAGTAGAATCGAGTTCTTTGACAACTTGGGGGCAAAAATTACCTTGTTTACTAACTAATTAAGGTTGGTATTTATCAAAGCTTGGACAGAGATAAATTTGTGAGAGATAAAGTACTAACCGGTCAGCTCCTAACTTACATTTTACAGACTGTGTTTGAAAAATGACAGCAGCTGGTAGGATGGTAATTTATCTGTCACAATTGTATCGTTGATAAATACCCCCCCTAAATATTAACTAATAAAAACAGCTTAAGAATAATTGATGTAGCTCCATGTTGATTATTATTATTTCAATAAACTAATCATATTACATATATTTTTTTTCACTTCTATGTAAAATAACAGATGTTTCTCCCCAACCAGAATGGCAGCATACCGTTGCCTGGAATAGGTATATGAAAGGGTGAAGTCTTTTTATGAGTGTGACTTCATAAGTGTAAACCTTCTCACTTGTTACTAAATTTAGTTTAGAGGGAATTGCACATTCTGCTAATCTAGCACAAGCATCTTGACATGTTTGACACTTAATTTGAAGAATTGTGGCACATATTTAGATTTTTTTTTTTTTTTTAAATATATCATTTTTTTTATTTTGTTTTTAGCCTACAAACAATGATGATGCCTGAAACATTCAAGCTCTGACATTTTTCAGACTTCAACAAGAAAGTTATTCTTATAGCAACTATTAGAGACAAAACAAGAGCTATTTACAGTATATTTAGCTTTAATTCATCTAATTACATAGCACAGACAGGCAGACTGACCTGTAAAGGTGTTCAATTAAAGCTGCCAGTGTAGCTTTTTGCAGCATTGGGAGTGTATCAATTAAAGTTTTGTACTTTACCACCCGCTCCGGCTCTTCCTGAATATCTGTTACAAAAACAAAAGTATACAAACTTAATAACTGAAGTACATTGCTATAATGACAAAACATAATATTTAAAATTTACATTAGTTAAGAATATACTAACTATTTTGAATAACGTGTAATAAGTTAAACCTTTTAAATTTAAAAACAAATGACAGTGAAATCATTAAAAACTAAGTGATTTACCGTACTCTATACACTAATTGCCATTGCGAACACCATCAAATTGCAAGATAGGAGAATAAATAAGTAGGGAGTTTATTTTTTTTAACCCCTTAATCCTACATACAGTTTAAATCATTGAAGTTTTCATTGTGATTTAATTTACTGTATCTTCTGAACAAGTCCTGCATGTTCCTCTAGTCCCAGTTCACTGTAGGGCCTTTATGTAATAGCTTGCAAGTTGCAAGAACTAGTAGGATTTTGGCGATTTAGCCCATAGATTTAGAGTGACAATCATTTAAAAGGTAAAGCTTTGCCTTTTAAATTATTACTGCGTTAAATTTACACCAGTTCCTGCAACAAGCAGACTATTACAGTACATAAGGGCCTAGATCAATGGCAGATTTTACCTAGGGACTGTGGGGCTACAGGGCTCCAGTAAAATCCGACACCTGCAGAGAGTGCCAAGTAGTGGCAGTGACTTCCCATTGGAAATGCTCCCTGCTAATGACAGGCAAACAGGCAGTCCCAGGGGGAGGTGTTTTCTCCAACTGGGACTGCCAGTCCGCACAGCAAAAGCAGAGAGCGTTTTCCATGGGAAGCCACTCACCTGCTATTACAGCAACCTTTACCAGCTTCTAGGGGCTGCAGACAAATGCATGCAATGTGATTACATCCCACAAACGCTCCCTGAATGTTAGACACACAGCAAGAGAATAGTAGAAGTGAACGACTATGGTAATTTTCCTTGCCGCATGCGCCGCGCGACTCAGGTGCAAGCGCAGATTGCTGATTTATGCCGAATTGCGTAAACATAGAAATGGCTAAAATTTATTTTCCATAAACACATATACTCTATAAAACAAATATTTTTCAACTGTAACATATTAATATCACACAATAATAGTTGTGATGTTACACTACGTTATCACCATAACCTTTTGCAAATGTACATATCATTAAAAAAGTGTTGATTGTGAGATCTCATCCTTAACAAGTAGAGGGCAGGGTCTAGATTGGGATTTACATAAATGTATCATATATGACAACTTGCTACTTTTGTCACTATGTTTTATTTCACTATAACTGTATTTCTTAAAAAGATCTTGCTTTAAAACATGTTTTCCTTTTTATGGGTTTCTAAAGTGCATTTTAATGCCTAACTTAAAAACAACATAATCACATTGCATGCATTCTGGGCTTGGGTGCTCGCAGAATATGCGCTATTAGTAAATACAAAAAGAAATGCAGCACTGCTGTTGTATCAGTTTACTCATGAAATGTCTTCTCATTGTAGGCATATGGGTAAGTGCCTGTTGGATGTTACAGACACACACTGGGGCTGATTTTGAGTCAGATGGTGAGAATCCAACTGTGTAAACTAAACATCAGTGTGTACATGCGGAGGTCTATCCTAGGCATTGTCCTTACATCCACAGCCTCAGCTGTCATCATTAGTATCGGGACTAAAGGGCCCCATACATCAGGCAGCCGTTACACCGATCCCGAATGTCTATCGATGATCATTGATCCATCAGGGAATCTGTAATATTCTCCATGTTAAAAATCTCTGATTTGCTGATCACGATCCTATTTGGATCGTGATCGGCAAATAATGGAAATCCAACATGTCTTTACAGCGGCATCTGGTAATTGAAGAATAGGCCCAGTCCATCGCTGATGTACTGGGCCTCTACACCAGCCCTTGCTGTAAGCAAAAGACCTGTCTGAAACAAATCCCACATCTGCACGCTGTGAAAAAGCACTAAAGTCAGCTTATACAGTATGTCCACAACACTCCCATGACATGCCAAAGAGACAGAACAGTTCAGTGCAATTGCATGGTCACTAGTTACCGCCCATTTCACAGAAAGTGTGGTCTGTCAACAGAAAGATCAGTCCGGATGTACTAGAGATCTTTGTCCGTGTGCGGATAACTGATCTGGTGCATGTCCAGATACCAATTTCTGTCTTTGGTGCATGGAGAGTATGCTGAAATACTTTGCTACTTGCATCCCACTCAGAATCAGACCTAGAAGGGTCCACTTTTGTCAAAAGTCATTTAACCTGCCAGCATATTTTTGGAGTGTAGAAGGAAACCCATGCAAACCCATGGAGAAAATACAAACACCACACAAATAGGGTCCTGGTCTGAATCAAACTCATGTTCACAATTCTGTGAAGCAGCAATGCTAACCATTGCGCCAACGTGCTGCCTTATTGTGCTGCTTAACCAAAAATATTGTGAGAAATGTCGATATTATGAAATATCGAAATTAAGTCTAAGGTTAGGGTTGAGGTTAGGTTTAGGGTTAGCGATAAGGACATACCACCAGAACTGTAGTTTTGCAACATTAACCACAACCTGTGACTAAACCCACAAATGCCGGAACATTAGCAGCAGCCGCCTGGTTAGGCTTATGGGGGGCATCCACTAGACGATTTTATCCCTGTCCAACCTCTTAACGATTTTCCCTTGAAGTTTCCCCTGAAATTTGATCTTCCACTCTGAACAATGTGCAAAAGATCTAACGATAAACTATGGCCCTCATTCAGAGCCGTACGCTATTAGCGCTCGCTCGTCCAGAAAATAGGGGTGGCTATTCAAATGAACCGTTCGCTGTTTGCGGTCTGTTCACGCCTCTAGGTCTGAATGAGCGAACAAAACTTGCGGTCGTTTTTTTGGAAACTACGCCCCCTGGCCGCTAGCATCCTACGTCATGTCCGCTATTTATTAGAGTAATCGAGTACATCGAACAGGGTATGAGCTGCTCGCTATTCTTGTGGTTGGTTTTTGCTACCACAATTTTGCGAGCAGTTCTGGCTTAAAAAAAACCCAGTGACGTGGTCAATGATGCTGCTGTCTTAAATATGCACGCCCATAAAACGCCCGTTTTGACCTTTAAGCACGCCTGCGATCGGATCTCCACTCCCCGTTTTCAAGCACCTTCCCCTGTTACCACCCACATATGCCTCATCCTGTCACTCAAATTAGCAGGCATTCGCTATTTTGCGAGCACATGAATTTCGGCCGCACTGACTGGTTCGCGCATGCGTATAACGATCCGTACGCATGCGCAGTTGGGCAAACATCGCTCAGAGCGAACGAGCTGCTGCTTACGAGTGGCTCTGAATCAGGCCCTATGTTGTTTGAATCTGTGATTGAGAGCTTTCAGCTATAGTGGGCAGATAGTGGTTCATCGTTTGATCGTTCAGCGTTAACGATGTGTAAACGATGTGTAAACTATTTGTAAGCAATCAAGTGAAATTGACCTGCATGTTCAGTCGATGGAGGAGACGATCAAACGACCAGCGGGAGCGCGCATCGTACATCGTTAGAAACAATTACTGCACGATTTGCAAACGATGTTCAAACGATGTTTGAACGATTATCGAACAATTTTATCATTATCGTTCAATCGTTCAACTTTATCGTCTAGTGGATGCCTCCCATTAGGGTTAGTTTAAAGATTAGGCTTAGGATACTTCCCGCCTGAACAGCTGCATTGCCGCACTGCCGATTGTCGATATTATTATCATGTCGGCATTTCATCAGTGACAACGTGCTAAATGTCAACATGCTGAACACGTCAACATGTTACATGTTGACATTCTAAATGTCAACGAAAAATATTTAACCCCATTGCTGTGTAGAAATCCTACAAATCATTTTTATGCACACTTGGAACTGAACTTGTTACACAGAGGAATCGCTGGATAGATAACTATAATATAAATAATCGGGAATAGGGAGGATTTTTAAAATAATAACCACTTCAGAAAATTGCAGGTATTATAAACTAATAAAATGTTAGTAAATACTATCATCAAATAGTTACTTAGCTACTGTAACAGTTGTGTATTGTCATCAACACAAATGCTGACTTAAGCCAGAGGCCAAGTTAGCACTCCGGTGCAGGTGCTGTGCATTACATTCTAACAGCATCTACAGGCCTCCGGGGTCATATGTACTACTTCAGTATTGCAACAAATTGTTAACAGCCTGTGAGAAGTATCTCATGTAGACTGATTGAGATACTGAACAGTACAGATGAAAAAAAAAACCCTTTATAAAAAATAACAAGAAACAAGAAAAGAGGCACCCGATGTAACATATTGTGTGTGATAACATATGTTGCTTATATTAGCTATTCTCTGTAAAGTGGTAGGTTCAAGGCTCTGTCATCAGTGACAGCAGGATGCTTTATTCTAATTTTACAGCAAAGGAAGCTTACTCTAATAACATTATGTCTGCTGTCTCAGGAGAGTTTAAGCAAAATCTTTCACTTAAATAAACATCTTTTACTTAGTAGATGCATTCGTTCAAATGAATAATGAAACAACTATTTCTGGAACACAGTGTCATTACCAAGGGCAGAGATCCAGTATGGGTAAAGTTCTTTTGTCAGAAGTGCATCATCTATTTCATATAAAAAACATTTCAGCACATCAGTCACGTCTTCCAGATGATGTTTTCCGACTTTTAGTTTAATGCTCCGCGCATCCTTTTTAAAGTCTTCTAACAGCTCCCTTACTTTCAGCGGGTCCCCGTTCTTAAGATACAGAGATTTGCTTCCCAAGCCTTAATATAAGGAGACATCAAAATAAACATGTCTAAGCGAATTATAATAATGTATGGTAAACTGACATTCACTTTAAAAAATTTAAAATCTGTCTTTTAGGCTATACTCAGCACAAATAATACTGAACTGTGTTTTACCAATAGTAACAGTTTGAATTCATGAATTATTACTGTAGATAGAATACAAAGCAAAGTGCATTGCTAACCTAGAGCCTAATTAGGGGATGGACGCTAATGCGATCGGAGCTGCGTCTAGTTTGCAACGCAGCTGCTAAAATATGCTAATGTTTGCAAAGACCACCTGAGCATAGACACCCACTGCTGCTTTGTTACCTGCGTGCGCCGACACATACACATACCTGAGTAAATATCGGTCATCGGCGGCCATCTTGCCCTTGTGGAAGGTCTGACCTGCCGCAGCCTTGGGAGCTCTCCTAACACGCAGAGTTACGCAAACACTCACAGTGGCAAATTTATGCACGCCCATATAACGGCGTTTAAACAGACAGGCACACCTGCGTTTTTCTGACCTGTCCCCATTACCACCCCCAAATGCTGACAGCCTGTCACTCACTTTGCAATGGATTCCTCTGTGTCCGTAATCGCAGTGCAATCATTGTGCACAAGCAGTGCGGATTATAAGCATGCGCGATGACAAACAATCGCTTGATTTGTGTGCATATTCGCCATTGCATCCATCTCTGAATCAGGCCCCCTAGTCATACACAGCTATCAAAGGGCTCTAGTTAAAAAAATGTTTACTCTGGGGCCCGTATTCAATATGGGGCGAAAAGTCCGAGGTCAGACTTTTCACCCTCATCGACGTTTTTTACTGGGATAAAGTATCGGGCGCGTGCCCGCTTATCCCAGTATTCAATTAGAATCTGGTGAAAATGGGACCCGGCAGAAAGGTAAGTATCGCAAAGTACTGGGAATTTTCGGGAAATTATCCTGCTCCCCCCAAAGATGGTTTGACATGGGGGATCACTATGGGTACCCCCGATTTTGCCTGCTGAAGGTAGTCAGGGTTTTTAAATAGCCGCGGCAGGTGCATAAATGCGGATTTGCTAGAGTGGTGAAGGGATAGCACTTAGGGTTTTTTTGGGGAAAAATAACTATGCCCATCAAATTTGGGGTACATGAAAATGGGTGTAAGCATATTTTTAAGTTCCTAAAGTTATTTTTAAAAATTATTCAAAAATGCACCAGCCGCTACCAGCCCCATTCTAGAAAACACCTGCCGCATACATGGGGACCCCCCTAAAACAATTTTGCTAGTTTAAAACTTTGATCCCCTAAAAATAAATGTTCGCCCCCAAAATTAAAGTACATTTTTTGGGGGGTCCTGAGGATTTTTTAAATAATTTTTTGACAGGTTACTTTTAGGGGACACTCCCAGGGGTGCAGACTATTTTTTGTAAGCCTGCACCCCTAAACCCCAATTCTGCACTTTTTTTCTCCATGTATTACATGGAGAAAAGTTATCCCCGTTTTTTAACAAAGACTTTTCACATCTGCGAAAAGTCTTTGAAATTTAATATGGGGATAATTGAAACAGGCGAAAATGACTTTTCACCTCTAATTGAATATGGCCCTGGCTTCCTTATAGTACATTGGGCCTGATTGATTGATAAGCTGCAGGCGTTTGGGGGAGGAGAAGGGTAGCATAGCTTAAAATGGGGGAGTGTTGCCATTTTGTGGGAGCACTGAAGCCAGCGTCTGCGTTTGCCGATGCAGATTAGATGGACATTCAGAATAGGAGGACATTCAGAATAACATTAGGGTTACTCAGATGTTCGATGGCATGTCCGATGTATCCAATGGTGATTTGATGGTTTTCAGACACATGCAGCGGATCTTAGAAGGTATTTCAATAGACGACACGTGCATAATTTACAGTACATACCTTCTCAGATCTGCTGCTACCATAGACGCAGCAACAATCACTCCTGCGTCCACCTTTGCTTTACGCCCATTGTCCATATTCAAATTAGCTTTTACTACTTATCCTTTATCTTATAACCAAACGTGCTTTTCTCACCTTTACTAATTTTCTGACACCAGCTTCTCTCCCTCTACCTTGCAAATCCATGCAGCATTTCCTAACATGCACCCATTATATCTTCTTCACAAGAATGTCGGGGAACACAGCTGCGTTCACAATTGCATACAATGCTTCAGAGGCCATGTTTAGGAGGATTTGTGGAGAGTAGCTAGAGTAAACCCTAGGCTACCACAAATGGCGATGGTGCAACTGATGTTATGTTGATGTGAGAGTGTTTACAATCTCATCACAAATGTATAGCACGCAGAGCCTGTAAGTGGGCGTCTCACCACTCGTACACTCCATCACAGCGTGGAGCACAAAGGGAAGGCTGAGATTAGCTTGTATATTCCTGTAACCGCTGTTGAGAGAGCAACAGCAAGCGCGTCTGCATTACACACCATATCTCACTCAGGCCTATATTTATTATGGTGGAGGTGTCACATGCCTGGCGCAGTCCACTATTCTACCAATACAAATTAAAAGACCTCCCTAAAGATATTAAAGGAAGAATCCACATAAAAATCTGGACCACCAATTTGTTCCAAGTTTACAGATATGTGGAACTGCATTTTAAGGTAATATATAGTCATATAAATATGTAAGATATAAAGTGGAAGCAAACATATAGAGAAATATGGGCCTGATTCAGTACGGATCGCAGCTGCGATATGCTAATCCTCTGCGAGTGCTATGCCATCGTCGCACAACATAAGGACGCCCACCTTAACTTACACACATCCATAATACTCAGCAAGACTGCGAATCCATCGGTAACATCGAGTACCATCGCAGCCTCACACACACTTGCACAAGCTCTGACCTTACTCTCAAATTGCTAACTTCATTGCATGCAGTGTAAGGCCAAGCTGCGTAGGGCATCGCAGTGGCTAATTTATGCACGCCCCTGTAACGGCGTTCAAATGCACTGACACGCCTACATTTTGCCGACAACCCCCTCGTGTCACCTCCCCCAAACATTACTTCCTGTCAATCACTTTGCGATGGGTCTGCTTAGTCACTGCAATCGCAGTCCCGATCACAGTGGAATGTTCACGCACTGTGATGCATATGCATGCGCAGAACACAATAATCAGCTGATTGCACACGGAATCGCAGTTGCGATCCTTGCTGAATCAGGCCCCATGTTGTTTATAGTGTGTACGTATGCTAGTGGTACGTCAGAGCTACATCAGTGGTGCATCAGAGGTACTGTACATCAGTGGTACATAAGAGATATTATTTTTATTATTATCTTGAATTTCTATGGTTCCACAAGAGTTTCATAGTACTGTACATAAGCAAATAACATACAGGACTATATGGGAATAGAGAGCATGGTAAGAACAGATACAGATAAGAAACAAATTAACATACATACTTAAAACCTGTAAAATGCATAATTACATCACAAAGCATAAGAAGGAGAGAGCCCTTGCATTCTAAAAGACAACAAAGAGACATGGAGAGGGTGTGGAGAGCAGAGCAGTGGGGTGAAGAATTTGGAGAGTTAGGAAGAGGTGTGAAGTTAGGGAGGGCATGTTTAAAGGCTGGGAGGCCAATCAAAGTCTGATTGATTGTGGGAGGGCATAACAGTGGTTGGAAGTCCTATTGGCAGGAGTTAGAGGAAGTGATCAGGGAGGAGAAAGTTGTTGGCTGACCAGTGAGGTAGTGTGAGTGTAGGGGGGGTAAGGTGCGCTCTTCCTGCTAGTAATGGTGATGACTTGTGTGTGTTTGTGAGTGGTGTTAATTAGAATGTTTCTTCTGGTGGTGGTGCTGTTTTGGGAGTGAGGAGGGTGTGATTGGGTATGGAGTGTAGACTTGTGTTGACCAGTGAGGTAGTGTGAGTGGAGATTAGGTTGGAGATGTAGAGGAAAAAAAAGAGCTTTGTAAATGTCTGAGAGGAGTTTTCATTTAATTTTTTATAGTATAGGGAACGAGTGGAGACACTGAAAGATGGAGGGGGCAGTAGAGGTGGAGTAGCAAGTGAAAAAAATGAGACAGGCAGAACAGGAGGATGGACTGAAGGCAAGAGAAGGATAAGCCAAAGAGGAAAAAGGTGTAGTAATGGTTATGGTGGGAGATGATACTGCCATGAATGATAGGTTTGCTGGTTTCCAGGGTGAGAAGGGTGGAATCCTGGAAATATTACAGAAGTTAAAGTGGCAGTATTGGGTAAAAGATCGAAATTGGGGGTCAAAAGACAGGGCACAGTCAAGCATGGCAAGCAGACAGCAGACTTGGGGGACAAAAAATATGGAAGTGTTGTCAACTGAGAGGGAAATGGGAGGAGGAGAAATTCTAACATTGAGGCCTAAGGAACTGAGTAGCACTTTGAGGGAAAATGTATCAAGTGAGAAGAGAAGGGAACAAATGACAAAAAATTTGGAAAAAATTACAGGATGATTAATCCTAACAGGATGGTGGTGGAGATAATGGGCAAAATTTACTAAGCGGCGGTTTGTTGGCGGTTTCTATTCTATTCTAAACCCCGGGGGTTTGGTGGCGGTTTTGCAGCGGTTTCTAAATGACAGCCTTGTTCTATTCTATTCTAAAATGTGTTTTGACTGTGGTTTGGCGGCGGTTTTGCTGTTTGCAGATTTACTAAGGCCAAAACCGCTGCAAAACTGCCATCAAAACACATTTTAGAATAGAATAGAACATGGCTGTCATTTAGAAACCACTGCAAAACCGCCACCAAACCCCCGGGGTTTAGAATAGAATAGAAAGCGCTACCAAACCGCCGGGGTTTAGAATAGAATAGAAACCGGCACTTAGTACATTTTGCCCATTGTACAGTAGACAGTGTGTAATTGGAGAAATATGAGGTGAACAAGGTGATTGCATTGTCATAAAAGCTGATGGAGTGAATGACTCACAAAAGGAAGGGATGATCAACAGTGTTGAAAGCAACCATGAAATGAAGAAAAATAAGTATACAGTAGAGGCCATGGGGTTAGCAGTGAGAAGGTTATTGATGACCTTGGTGAGGGCAGTTTCCATGGAGTGGAAGGATGGCAACCAGATTAGAGTGGGTCAAGGTGGGAATGGGAGGAGAAGATGGAAATGGGGTGGTAATAACGAACCCATTCAAGCAGCTTGGCGGCAAAAGGAAGGAAATTGAGCACTAATGAGAGAGAGTTGCTGTGCCAAGTGAGAGTGTTTCTTGAGAATGTGGGAGTAAACGTATGTTTGAGTAGGTGCATGGGAATGAGCTACTGAGGGCAGGGTAGGAGTTTGAGCCCTGTGGCAGGGAGTTAGGAAAACAAGATCGGTAGATCAGGTGGGCTTGGGAGAGGAGGCATCAGAGGTATGAAAGAGGAATGTAAATGGTACACCAGTGGGCAGCAAAGCCTTACTTGGCTGTGATCCAGGTGAATGCCACAAGCTTTGCTGGTGGTTGGTGTATACAAAATCTGCCCTGACTTGGTTGTGATCTAATAGGAAACTACAATCTTATTGCAGTCTCTACTTTTTGACCTTTATGAAATTAAAATTGTAAAACTCTATTTCCTATTATGACTCATATCTGTACAATTAATTTACAGCAATTAATGAGGCTTACGGAAAAATATATGGGATGATATCTTCCTGCACCATGCAATGTCTTACTCAGCTTGTAATGGTGTTTGTCTGTAGGCATAAACATCTCGGAATAACAAAATACAGGGCTCCATTCCAACAAATATCAACACATCCAAAAGGTTGATTAGGATTTCTCAGAAAAACAAGCTTCTCTCTTATTTATTTTGCAGCTGCTATTCATATATTAAAAAAATACATATTTCAACAGGCTCACAATTACCTAATATCATTCAAAAACAATCTGCTGAACATAAACTGTGTATTACCTACCATACTGTGTAACAAATGCCATACAGCTATGCACAATAATTGGAATGTTGTTTTTGCAGAGCTGCTGATCCTGTAGAGCATTGCCATCTGTACTTGCTGCTTTTTCAATTGCACAATGCCAGACCATGAAATCCTGTATCGTATGTCCATGGATATATAATGTCCTGCACATTGGTAAATTATGTGAAGAAAAATATACTAAACATAAAATTGGCCAAAACACTAAAAATAAAAGTTAAACACATAACTTTGCATAAAATATGTTGTAAAAATGTAAGTTGACATAGAGTATTACCAGTTTAACTGTTCAATCACAGAATAGAAGTTAAGAGTCACACTGAACTTATTATACCACATATCCCTCAGATCTGATGTCTTTAATAAGTTACTAATTAATCAGGTTATCTGTTAAGAATATGTCTGACAATTGCTGTACGAGGGAATAAAATATATCCATAGTAACAGTGATTTAAGAAATGCTTCTGCTATCTTTTTAAACAGAAGGGTCAGTTCTGCCTTTAGAGTAAGGGTGGGCAATAACTGGGCCCCAGATATTGTAAAACTACAAATTCCAGCATGCCCTGCCAC
Source organism: Taudactylus pleione (assembly GCA_031769625.1). NCBI lineage: Eukaryota > Metazoa > Chordata > Amphibia > Anura > Myobatrachidae > Taudactylus > Taudactylus pleione. The sequence goes on from JAUIMM010000300.1 coordinate 6,483,544, forward strand.
AGTTTTGCTATTTGGCCATGCTAAAAATGTTGCAATGCATGCTGGGATTTGTAGTTCACAAACAGCTGTAGGGCCGCTTATTACCCACTCCTGCTCTAAAGGCAGGAATTTGAGGTTCTTATCAGAGAATCATCTGATAAGCTGTGTGCTGTTGGTAGAGAGAGCCCACACTGAGCTTTGGGTAAAACATATCTCCCCTTACCCACCGCCAAACATACACAAACCACTCAGCAATTCTGAAGATGACACATGTTGGATTATAGAACAAGTTGCAACAATTTGAGCTGTTATCGTGTATACACACACAGACTTATCAATAGTCTAGAATGAATGCCATTGCCATCTTGTAGCCTAATTTAGCAAATGGTTGAATAAGGAGAATAATACTTTGTACTCAGCTAGATAGCATGTATAAATGAGAGATGTGCGGTTCTATTTTCCTGAAAACCGAACACACCCGAACTTTAAGATTCCGAGTCGCATTGAGGCCTTGCTCAGATCACTTTTGGAATTCTGTGTAGAATCGAGTCCCGGCTATGGTCTGCTGCAAGATCAGAACTTGGATTTAAAAACTGAATCTCGGGTTTTGGAATGCATGTTACCAAGTCCAAATTACTGATTTTAGTTGTTTTTATCAATTTGAAAGAAATCACAAACCAAAACACTTGAAGGTGGTTTTGCCAAAACCAAATCCATAACAATTGAGGGAGGTTTTGCCAAAACCAAAACAGCGGAGTCCGCACACATCTCTAGTATAAATGTAATGTCAAACATTTAGTTCTGTTAGGGTATGTGAACGGGATGCAATCGGGAAGCCGGCTGACATTATACCGACAGTTGGCTTCCCGACTGTCATATGCCATCGTCTAGATGTAGACGCCGCTCATTTTACCGATGACGGGAGACTGGCGCCCGGGAATTCCAATCGAAAGTATGCCGGGAGCCGCGAGCAGACAGCCGCGGGGGGGAGGGTTAGGTTTAGGGCACCCGGCGGGGACTTAGGGTTAGGCACCACCCCTGGGAGGGTTAGGGTTAGGCTAGGAGTAGGGAGGGTTAGGGACCCCCGGGGGGACTTAGGGTTAGGCACCCCCCGGGGGACTTAGGTTTAGGCAGCGGGGAAGGGGGGGTTAGGGTTAGGCACTTAGAGGGGGGATTAGGGTTAGGCACTTGGGGGGGTGATTAGGGTTAGGCAACCCTAAGGAGGGTTAGGGTTAGGGGGGTTAGGTTAGGTTAGTCTATACTTACCTTACAACGATCGGGATTTCCAGCACTGTCGGGCTCACGCTGCCGGGATCTGTTCCAGTGTCGGGCCGCCGCGCGGCCGGCGGTATTTCATACCGATTCCATGTGAGCTTTTACTTATATTTTTGGAATGTTTTTAGAAGCTCTTTTTCATAAGGTAGCATTTATTGGTTGTGTAACCCTTAAAATTGCAAACTGAACGGTGGTTTAAATAGATAACTCCACCAACGTAACACAGTGAAAATGGATCGTAATCTCTGATTTAGAACATCTTCAATCTCGTCTGCATGTTTTATTTTCTCTATGCTCATCTATTGCTGAATTAATTCAGTAGAATTATTACCTTCCATTTTCAACTAGTAGCACAACATTTATCTTTTCTCCATTTATCACAGACGAGCTTCGTGCTAGAAAAAAAACCCAAGTTGCAAGTTAGTTATTAAAATTTAAAAATAAAAAAAGAATTAGCACTATATATGTGCTGTAGCTTTTGGTAGCACAAACATGTAATATGTACTTCTGTTTCCCATATGTGATTTTCACAACACAATATTTTATCTTGACAGAACAATGTTATGTGCATGACAATAGAATGTCAGCAACTATACCATTCATTAACAGGTCAAAAGAGTATGTGCATCATCATTTTTCAACTGCATGCGTGGGATGCGTGTCTTTCATGTGTTGAGCAGAACTCGGTTTAATTAAATTACTGTGCATAAAGATTCGGCTTGTTTTGCTTTGGCAACTGTGCGCTGCACTGTCTGCCAAAAATGTGCCTATAGTGTTCAATTAAATGAATAGACTCCTGCTCTGTGCAACATAATGACTCGAAAAGCAGTTTACAAAGTGCAGATTAATTTTTGTGGTATTGACGTTCTTTCCTTAAACTTTCCATGTGTTGGACAGAGCACCGTCACTAAAAGAAATGCAGGCAACAGGCTTCTACCTCTCTGACACAGCATGTGAACAGAAATGCAGGTTCTCAAACTCGGGGTCTCATTCAGACCCGCTCGCGAGCGCTGTACACTCGCAAGCGGGTCGATGTTACCCAAATGCGCATGCGCACGATGGAGGTGCCTACGTCGTGTGCATGCGCGAGACTCGGCGAGCAACGGGGAAGCAGTCGCTCGGGGTCTCGCACTAAAGGGGGCGTGCTGTCGATGGTGATTGACAGCACGCCCCCTTTGGTGCGCGTGACGGGGGCATGGCTGCCCAAACGGAGGCACAAAAGTGTGATCCCTACCGTCTTGGACCAGCCCCACTGACATCACTAGTGATGTCAGTGGGAGTGTTTTTGGCTCTGATAGAGCCAAAAGCACTCCGGGCTTGCGGCAGACGAGACCCTACCACAAGGGTCTCGTCGCAAGCCCGATGGACGTGATGGTCTTGACCATCGCGACCATCTTTTTGGCCGCTCGCATAAGCTGTGGGTGGTCACCCACAGCTATGCGTGCGGCCAGGAGGCCGCTCCAATTTTAGGTAGGCCCGCCCTGATTCAGAGCAAGCGCTCTGGTCAGAGCGTCCAGCTCTGAATCAGGTCCTCGGTCCTCAGGACCCCAAACAGTGCATGTTTTCTAGGTCTCCTCACAGAATCACAAGTGAAATTATTAGCTCCACACAGGGGCGCGAGGGGGGGGGGGGAGCGGGTACAATTTACCCGGGCCCGGGGCTCCAGAAGGTCCCGGCAGGGGCCCAGGTCCGGCGCCGCCCCCCCTCCTCTTTCCCTCGCAGCAGCCCAGCACACAGCATGTGCTGGGATGCAGTTGGAGATTGCTCGCGGTTGCTAAACAGCAACCACAGCAATCACCTATGCATGAGTGGGGAGTGATCACACTGATCGCGCCCCCCCCCCCGGCTTTGCGCCAGACTGCAAAAGTGTGTTTTTGTTTGTTTTTTTCTCAAGGTGGCGTGGCCACGTCTCCTGCGATTATGCCATGCCCCCCTCTTTACCTGAGCCCGGTGGCGCTCTCTACGGCCCTGGCTCCACCTATGGATCTTTTAAAATGTGTCAGTGAGTAATGACTACACCTGTGCTCCTGCTGGGTGACCTGGAAAATGTGACCTGTTTGGGGTCCTGAGGACCGAGTTTGAGAACCACTGATATAGAGGCTCATGAGTGGTTTGTGCCTTGTCATTAAATAAAGTATATACATGCAATGTGTTAGCATTATCTAGAGTCCTGTTTTTATTTTATTAATTATTTTTATTATTGAAGCAACAGGAAACACATGCAATAATAATAAAAATCACAGATATATAAACAGTGTATAGAAATGAGCCACAGTACAAACATTATTTATTTTATTTATTACCAGTTATTTATATAGCGCACACATATTCTGCAGCGCTTTACAGAGAATATTTGGCCATTCACATCAGTCCCTGCACCAGTGGAGCTTGCAATCTATATACCCTATCACATGCGCACACACACACACACTAGGGTTAATTTTGTTGGGAGCCAAATAACCTACCACTATATTTTTGGAGTGTGTTCCACAGACACAGGTAACATGGTCCTGAGTAATTGTCCCAAAAGGACCTCAATGTTATGGCAGAAGACGGACACCTTGGAGAAGTCCCATCATGTCTACATTGTCTACACTTCAGATTAAAGGAGCTAGGGTACATCTGGTGGACTAGTTTGGAAATAATCAAATACCATCTTGTGCAAATCTTAAGTATTTTCCCACACAGAAGTATTTATAGAAGATTTGGCTACATGTTTTCTGATGAGCGATCTCTCCTTTAGATTAAGGGGCTAGTTCAAGTCTCTTTCCCAGGCCAACTCAGACAATTCCAGGAGCTGTACTGTAGGTGGTAGAACTGGGTGGTACAGGAGCCAATAGCTTTCCTGTAACCTGCTGAAAAGACACATTTTTCCTCTAAAGAAGTAAGATATCAGAGGTTAGATGACCAGGTATAAGCTTAAATGAACCCTTCAATTGCAGTAGTTGAAACTGGAGATGGGGAAGGGTTATACTTGTCACATAGAAAAACAGAGAAGGAGCGCAAACCAAAATCACAAGTAATATACCAATGCGGCCTAATGCTAGCTAGAACCTACAGTTAGACAAAGCTATCATTGAACCATGTTGGGACAAATAGGTGCCTCCATCTAGGAAACAAAGGGGAGGGGTGAGAGAAAAGATCGTACATCCTAACTATTTTGTCCCATAAATTGAGTGTGAATCGTATCATAGGGAATACACTAAGGCTGGCCTGTGGACCATCAGACTCCATGGCCAAAGACTCAACATGTCTCCATGAACAAAGGAGTTTTCAATATCCACTATTTTTTTTAAACCTGAGGCAACATGCCAAGAAAGAATGTGGCTCAGCTGAACCAAATGGTAATATTGAGTAACTCGAGGAAGTTCCAAACCCCCTGAGAATGAAGATTTCGCAAGACAGCCATGATTCATTCTAAGTTCTGTACAATTCCAGATGAATTTATTACAAAGCAACTGTAATGTTGAGAGGAATGATCCCGGAATCATTATAGACTAATTCTGACAAAGATAGCGCAAACTAGGTAGCACATTCATTTTCACAGAATTAATTGGCCCAAACCAGGAAATGAAGAGGAGTTCCCACATGGCAAGGTCATGCTTAATAGATGCCAGAAGGTAGGGGTAGTTAGCTTTAAAAATCTGGTAATAACGTTTTGTGATTTAGACTCCCAAATAGGGTATGGACGAAGGGCCTTATTCAGCAGTGCAAACTAGTGCACTGCTGATCACAGATTTCCGATTTTCGGGAATCTGCGCATGTGCAGAACCCATTTTGAGCATGTGAAGAATGGGTCCTGCAATACTGCATGCAGGGCCCCCTATGCCTCTGCCTGGTGTGTGGCGGGTATGGACTACATTCACTGGAACGTGGACATGTCGCCCCCATTTTCCAGTAGTGGTAAGGCCAGGAAATGCGTCCATGGTTGCAGACTTCCTGGCTTCACAGGAAGACAGGGCCCGGTCAGGCTGCGGTAAGCTTCAGTGCTGGGATCGCAGATGCAGCAAGGAGGTGTCAGACACCTCCTGGTGCATTAGCAATTTTGCAGATGGAATTGCAGTCACTTGTGTGCGGCTTTGCATTTCCGTTCTCTGCTGAATCAGGCTCAGAGACCTCAACTGGAAGTCAAAGTTCAACTCCAAACTTTTAGAGACAAGTTCCTCTAAGTTTGAGTAATTCATTTTGTAGCCAGAAACACAACCATAATACTCCAAAATTCTAAACAGATTGATGAGGGAGACTGAAGGATTGGTAAGGTAAGGTATTGGTAAAGACTGAAGGATTGGTAAGGATTGGTAATACTTCGTCAACAAAATGCGAGACCTTACTGTATATTGGAACTGATCCACTTGGACCCCTTCCCCTCAAATTCATGCATCAGAGGAGTGTAGCTGGAAGTTGTTCAATACACAGGACATATATTGTCTTCTGCTGTTATTTATTGTATATTGAATGCACAGGAAAAGCCTATTGGTTATAAAGGAGTACGATAAAAAGCACGGATAGCCTTTAAAAAGCCACCCTGAAAACCAAAAGTCTTCAGTGTAGAAAAAAAATAAAGGGCTCTGAGAGCCTATCAAAGTCTTCCTTAGTACCTAGTGCTCATAAGACTTATTGAGGTGAGAGATAAGGGGCCTGATTCAGACCCACTCGCGAGCGGCTGTCCGCTCGCAAGTGGGTCGATGTTATGGACTGAGCATGCGCACGACGGAGGGAGCTCCGTCGTGCGCATGCGCCAGACGCGACGAGCGAAGGAAAGTCCTTCGCTCGTTGTGTCCGATCAAAGGGGGCGTGCTGTCAATGTTGATTGACAGCACGCCCCCTTTGGTGGGCGTGCCGGGGGCGTGCCTCCCTGACGGGGGCGTTCCCACAGGAACGCCTCCCGTCAGAAGCCGGCCCACTGACATCACTAGTGATGTCAGTGGGAGTGATTTTGGCTCTGATAGAGGCAAAATCACTCCGGAGCTTGCGGTTGAAAACCTCAACCGCAGGCTCCGGCTCGCAAATTCGATGGTCGCAATGGTCTCGACCATCGCGACCATCACAATGCACGCTCGTATAGCCTGTGGGTGGTGACCCACAGCTATACGAGCGTCCAGGAGGACGCTCCATGAAAATGGAGCCCGGCCCTCATTCAGAGCGTGCGCTCTGCTCAGAGCGTACGCTCTGAATGAGGGCCAAGGTTCATACTATGTCTGGTATTGTTCATACCCTCAAACCCTACTTGGTCAAGATCTATGAGGTATGCCATATATTCATTCAACCTGTTCACTAGCACCTTCGCAAAGAACTTAATGTATATATTCAAGGGCGAAATCGGTCTTTAACTCAAATAGTTTGTGGGATCCTGAAGAGGTTTGGAGATCACACTTTTGTGCTAAGTAGTGTCCAGATGAACTTTACCCCCTATAAGACAACATTTACACCTGTGTCAGCCACGGGATCAGCTGGTGGGCAAATGTCTTGTAAGTGGACATCATGAAACCATCTGAGATGGGACCTTCGACACTTTTTGAGACTTAAAAGTGGCTGCCATCTCCATAATTAGCCTATTAAGTTTTTGTCCATGGACAGGACCCAATTTGGATAATGCACACTGGACTAAAAAATGCTGGATAGCAGTGACATTGGAAGTCTGAGGGTCAGTTTTGTGCATATTGTAAAGGGACTCATACAATGATTGAAAATTGCTGCTGATAGATCTATGGTCATAGGGCTTGATTCAGAGATGTACGCTATTACCAGTGAAGCTGCAAACCTGTAAGCAGCTGCTGTGCGAAAATATGTAAATGTTGCAGCCGCCGGGATATGTATTGAGATGACCACTGGCCACTGACCACTTTGCAAAGCCAAAACATCTGCGTACAAAATTCTACAAACCAAACTGCACATTTTTGCAGTGTATTCAAGCCCTAGTATTAAGAGGCCTGACTTTAAGAGGCATATCTAGATTCTGGATTAAACTTGAGAAGACTTTATTGAAACAATTGAATAGGAAAAACTAAAATCATCTTATTTGAGTAGTTAATTATTCAAATAATGCACACACTAAAGATAACAAAAAAGTGTACACAAAGGTCATATTTCCGATCAAATGATTATGTCCAATTATTTCCAAATGACATCATCATACACGTGGACCCATATAGCACAGGTATATACTGAGTGCTTGTATTTCCTATGCAGGTGCAGTCCAAAACTGTACAGGCCCTGACTACTGTAACAATGTGAAAGTGTTTCCCTAGAGCTTTCTTGTGGGAACACCGCCCTAACTAATGACATCATCAAAGGAATGGGGTTTAATTCTCTATTATATAACAACAATTAAAAAAATATATTTACAATCAGAATTATAATGAATATTATCTTACTAAGTTCCTGCAGTTTCTTCAGTTCTATAATGTCTCCTTGAGTATTTTCTTCCGTGTTGCTGTAGTGCAGACGGGCTTTGTCCAAGGCGAACCAACCTTCTTTCCAGTCCATGAGACTATATGAATCTTTGTAATGTAAATATCCAATTACATCAAACTCTAACTCTGTTAACTTTTCCTCTACTGATGGAATAAAACTCTACAAAAAAAAAAAAAAAAGAGAATTAATATTATTTTATTACATTAATGTTGCTGACATCAAGACGTTCTGTTAATCTTCAGAACATTGTAATATTGATCAAATTTAGTAACAATAACACAATAAACAATTGAGTGGACCAAACATGCTTGTATGTACTGTATCTAACTTAAAAAGTAAAATTGCCTCCAAAATATTCCCTCTTCAGTGCCATTGGTGATTCGGCATGACTATATATGATAGACAATTATTTGACTGCGATTGGGTCTGATGCAGAGTTGAATACAAGTAGGATGTGATTGCCTGTGTATTGCGTGAATGGGAATGCATACAGTACAGATGTTTCCATATACACCTATCCTCAAATGACTCCAAATAGCCCCATTTGGCACGGCATGAAAAATGCGTCTAAGCCGCACTGCTAATACGACAAAAGCACAAGTTGCGCATGTACAATACTACTGGATTTGTGTGCTGTACCAGGGAGCAAAAGATGCTAACCTGAAAAAAAGGCAAGAGACCGGGGACAGATATGACTGAGCCATGCCATGAATCCTGCCACAAAGCCTCGTGCAAATATACACTGTCGCAATTGCGAGAAAAGTGCAAATCCCAAGTGCCCCCTGCATTCCAAGTCTGTTGGTATGTGGTTGTGGTGCGAAAAACATTCAAAGGTGTAAAAGTACATAATTAGATTTACGTGGCCTGGCCTCTAAGTCATGCTGAGCATCTCATGACATATGGAGCTAAAACACTAGGTAAATTAGGACATATCTGTATAATCAACTGTGAGCAGAATTGTATACATCCCTACTAGGGGTGAGCGGGTTCGGATTTCTGAAATCCGAACCCCCCCGAACCCCCCCGATCCGAGTCCGATCCGAATCAGGCTCCACTTTTCCCGCCTGACTCGGATCTGAAATCGAGGCAAAACGTCATCATCCCGCCTTCCGAGTCTCGCGGGTTTTGGATCCTATATAAGGTACCCGCGTCGGCGCCATTTTCTCACTCGGCTGTGGACAGTGAAGAGGGAGGGTGGGAGTTAGGGCTGTGTAGTGTAGTGTAGTGTAGTGTAGTGCTGCTGTTGTCCACTACTTCAAAGTCCATAGGGGCTGGCTGTGTTGTGCTGTGCTGCTGTTGTTAATAGGGGCTGTGTCCACTACTTCAAAGTCCATAGGGGCTGGCTGGACTGTGTTGTGCAGTCAGTTCTCCATAGGGGCTGTGTCCACTCCAAAGTCCTGTGCAGTGTCCCAGTCCTAAAGGGGTGCTGTAGTGTTGTCCAGGGGGTGCTCTGTCCAACAGGGGTGCTCCCCCCAAGTGCTAAAAAAATAATATATTTTCTGTGTTTGTGAATTGTGTGCGCAGTAGCCGCACGTGCATCAACAAAGTAGTGCCAAGCGTGCGCCTGTGTCATAAGTAAAGGGCCGGCTGGCTTGACCGTTAAAGGGTGCTGTAACCCCCGAAAGTACACTCCAATCCAAACCAAAAAAAAATTATTTTCTGTGTTTGTGAATTGTGTGCGCAGTAGCCGCATGTGCATCAACAAAGTAGTGCCAAGCGTGCGCCTGTGTCATAAGTAAAGGGCCGGCTGGCTTGACCGTTAAAGGGTGCTGTAACCCCCGAAAGTACACTCCAGTCCAAACCCCAAAAAAAATTATTTTCTGTGTTTGTGAATTGTGTGCGCAGTAGCCGCACGTGCATCAACAAAGTAGTGCCAAGCGCGCGCCTGTTTCATAAGTAAAAAGCCGGCTGGCTTGACCGTTAAGGGTGCTGTAAACCCCGAAAGTACACTCCAGTCCAAACCAAGAAAAAAATTATTTTCTGTGCTTGTGAATTGTGTGCGCAGTTGCCGCACGTGCATCAACAAAGTAGTGCCAAGCGTGCGCCTGTGTCATAAGTAAAGGGCCGGCTGGCTTGACCGTTAAGGGTGCTGTAACCCCCGAAAGTACACTCCAGTCCAAACTAAAAAAAACATTATTTTCTGTGTTTGTGAATTGTGTGCGCAGTAGCCGCACGTGCATCAACAAAGTAGTGCCAAGCGTGCGCCTGTGTCATAAGTAAAGGGCCGGCTGGCTTGACCGTTAAAGGGTGCTGTAACCCCCGAAAGTACACTCCAGTCCAAACCAAAAAAAAAATTATTTTCTGTGTTTGTGAATTGTGTGCGCAGTAGCCGCACGTGCATCAACAAAGTAGTGCCAAGCGTGCGCCTGTGTCATAAGTAAAGGGTCGGCTGGCTTGACCGTTAAAGGGTGCTGTAACCCCCGAAAGTACACTCCAATCCAAACCAAAAAAAAATTATTTTCTGTGTTTGTGAATTGTGTGCGCAGTAGCCGCACATGCATCAACAAAGTAGTGCCAAGCGCGCGCCTGTTTCATAAGTAAAGGGCCGGCTGGCTTGACCGTTAAGGGTGCTGTAAACCCCGAAAGTACACTCCAGTCCAAACCAAGAAAAAAATTATTTTCTGTGTTTGTGAATTGTGTGCGCAGTAGCCGCACGTGCATCAACAAAGTAGTGCCAAGCGCGCGCCTGTGTCATAAGTAAAGGGCCGGCTGGCTTGACCGTTAAGGGTGCTGTAACCCCCGAAAGTACACTCCAGTCCAAACCAAAAAAAAAATTATTTTCTGTGTTTGTGAATTGTGTGCGCAGTAGCCGCACGTGCATCAACAAAGTAGTGCCAAGCGTGCGCCTGTGTCATAAGTAAAGGGCCAGCTGGCTTGACCGTTAAAGGGTGCTGTAACCCCCGAAAGAACACTCCAGTCCAAACCAAAAAAAAAATTATTTTCTGTGTTTGTGAATTGTGTGCGCAGTAGCCGCACGTGCATCAACAAAGTAGTGCCAAGCGTGCGCCTGTGTCATAAGTAAAGGGCCGGCTGGCTTGACCGTTAAAGGGTGCTGTAACCCCCGAAAGTACACTCCAGTCCAAACAAAAAAAAAATTATTTTCTGTGTTTGTGAATTGTGTGCGCAGTAGCCGCACGTGCATCAACAAAGTAGTGCCAAGCGTGCGCCTGTGTCATAAGTAAAGGGCCGGCTGGCTTGACCGTTAAAGGGTGCTGTAACCCCCGAAAGTACACTTCAATCCAAACCAAAAAAAAATTATTTTCTGTGTTTGTGAATTGTGTGCGCAGTAGCCGCACGTGCATCAACAAAGTAGTGCCAAGCGCGCGCCTGTTTCATAAGTAAAGGGCCGGCTGGCTTGACCGTTAAGGGTGCTGTAAACCCCGAAAGTACACTCCAGTCCAAACCAAAAAAAAAATTATTTTCTGTGTTTAGCCGCACGTATATATCAAATCGATAGAACATAAATGGAGGACCAAACTTTCTCCGATAAAAATAAAATAGAGAAAGATCAAGAACCACTTCCTCCTAGTGCTGAAGCTGCTGCCACTAGTCATGACATAGACGATAACATGCCATCAACGTCGTCTGCCAAGGCCGATGCCCAATGTCATAGTAGAGGGCACATACAATCCCAAATGGCAAAGTTCAGGAAAATGACCTTGAAAAAGACATTTAAATCAGCTGAAGAGAAACGTAAACTTGCCAATATGCCATTTACGACACGGAGTGGCAAGGAACGGCTAAGGTCGATCCCTAGTATGTTCATGACTAGTGGTTCAGCTTCACATGACGATGGAAGCCCTCCTCCCACTAAAAAAATCAAAAGAGTTAAGCTGGCAAAAGCACAGCGAAGAACTGTGCTTTCTAAGAAGATATCACAAATCCCCAAGGAGAGTCCAAGTGTGGTGGTGGTTGCGATGCCTGACCTTCCCAGCACTGGACGGGAAGAGGTGGCTCTTTCCACCATTTGCACGCCCCCTGCAAGTGCTGAAAGGAGCACCCACAGTCCACTTGCTGATATGCAAATTGAAGATGTCACTGTTGAAGTACAACAGGATGAGGATACTGGTGTAGCTGGCGCTGAGGAGGAAGTTGGCGAGGAGGATTCTGATGGTGATGTGGTTTGTTTAAATCAGGCTCCGGGGGAGACAGTTGTTGTCCGTGGGATGAAAAAGCCCATCACGGTCATGCCTGGGCAGAAGACCAAACATTCCACCTCTTTGGTCTGGCAATATTTCTATCCAAATCCGGACAACAACTGTCTTGCCATATGTACCATATGTAAAGGTGAAATAAGTAGGGGTAGGGACGTCAACCACCTAGGAACATCCTCCCTTATACGGTACCTGCAGCGCGTTCATAAAAAGTTACTGTCAAGTTCAGAAACTTTGGCTAAGACCGTAAGCAGTCCAGGGACACCTAAATCCCGTTGTCCTGTTGTATCCAAGCGCCTGCAAACCACACCGTCAACTCCCTCCTCGTCAATTTCCTCCTTAGTCAGGATCAGAAGTAGTCCTGCAGGCCATGTCACTGGCATGACTGACTCTCCTATCCGGGATTCCTCCGGAGGATCCTGCATTGCTACGCCTACTGCTGCCGCTGCTGCTGTTGCTGCTGCTGGGAGTCGTTCATCATCCCAGAGAGGAAGTAGGAACACCACTACTTTTACTAAACAATTGACCCTCCAACAGTCCTTAGCGAGGAGGATGAAGTACGACAGCAGTCATCCTGAAGCAAAACGTATAACTGAGGCCTTGACTGCTATGTTGGTGTTAGACATGCGTCCGGTATCCGCCATTGGTGCAGTGGGATTTAGACAATTGATGGAGGTAGTGTGTCCCCGGTTCCAAATCCCGTCTAGATTCCACTTCACTAGGCAGGCGATACCGAGACTGTACAGAAACGTCAGAAAAAGTGTCCTCAGTGTCCTGAAAAATGCCGTTGTACACAATGTCCACTTAACCACGGACATGTGGACAAGTGGAACAGGGCAGACTAAGGACTATATGACTGTGACAGCCCACTGGGTAGATGTATCACCTTACGCAGCAACAGCAGCAGCGTCACCAGTAGCAGCATCTCAGAAACGCCAGCTCGTTACAAGGCAGGCTACGCTGTGTATCACCGGTTTCAGTAAGAGGCACACCGCCGACAACCTCTTAGAGAAACTGAGGGAAATCATTGCCCAGTGGCTTACCCCACTTAGACTCTCCTGGGGATTTGTGATATCTGACAACGCCACCAATATTGTGCGGGCATTACATCTGGGCAAATTCCAGCACGTCCCATGTTTTGCTCACACAATAAACTTGGTGGTGCAGAATTTTCTGAAAAGCGACAGGGGCGTGCAGGAGACGCTTTGGGTGGCCCGAAAAATTTCTGGCCACTTTCGCCATTCAGCGACTGCGTGCCAAAGACTGGAGCACCAGCAAACACTCTTGAACCTGCCCCGCCATCACCTGAAGCAAGAGGTTGTGACGCGGTGGAACTCAACCCTCTATATGCTTCAGAGGATGGAGGAGCAGCAAAAGGCCATACAAGCCTATACATCCACCTATGACATAGGCAAAGGAGGGGGTATGCACCTGACTCAAGCGCAGTGGAGAATGATTTCCGTGTTGTGCAAGGTTCTCCAGCCCTTCGAACTTGCCACACGTGAAGTCAGTTCAGACACTGCCAGCTTGAGTCAGGTCATTCCCCTCATCAGGCTTTTGCAGAAGCAGCTGGAGAAAGTGAAGGAGGAGCTAAGACTGAGCGATTCCGCTCGGCATGTGGGACTTGTGGATGAAGCCCTTCATTCGCTTTGCCAGGATTCCAGGGTGGTCAATCTGTTGAAATCAGACCACTACATTTTGGCCACCGTGCTTGATCCTAGGTTTAAAGCCTATGTGGTGTCTCTCTTTCCGGCCGACACAAGCCTGCAGAGGTGCAAAGACCTGCTGGTGAACACACTGTCAGCTGAAGCGGAACGTGACACGTCAACGGCTCCTTCTTCATTTTCTCCCGCTACTGGGGCTGCCAGGAAAAAACTAAGGTATCCTAAGCAACCCGCTGGCGGTGATGCAGGGCAGGCAGGACCAAGTTTGGACATCTGGTCCGGACTGAAGGACCTGGCAACAATTTCTGACATGTCTACTGTCACTGCATATGATACTGTCACCATTGACAGAATGGTGGAGGATTACATCGGTGACAGCATCCAAGTAGGCATGTCAGACAGTCCATACCTGTACTGGCAGGAAAAAGAGGCAATTTGGAGGCCCCTGTACAAACTGGCTCTATTTTACCTGAGTTGCCCCCCCTCCAGTGTGTACTCCGAAAGAGTGTTTAGTGCAGCCGGGAACCTTGTCAGCGAAAGGCGTAGGAGGTTGCTTCCACAGAATGTGGAGAAGATGATGTTCATCAAAATGAATTATCAGCTCTTCCAGGGAGACCAGCCTCCAGAAGGTACAGAGGGACCTGTGGTGGTGGATTCAAGTGGGGACGAGTTAATACTTTGTGAGGATGAGGATGTACACACTGAAGAGGGTGAGGAATCGGTGGATGAGGAGGATGAGGATGACATCTTGCCTCCGTAGAGCCAGTTTGTGCAGGGACACATTAATTGCCAGCTTGTTTTGTGGGGGCCCAAACGAACCAATCATTTCAGCCACAGTTGTGTGGCAGACCGTGGCGCTGAAATGATTGATTTGTTAAAGTGTGCATGTCCTGTTTATACAACATAAGGGTGGGTGGGAGGGCCCAAGGACAATTCCATCTTGCATTTCTTTTTTTTCTTTGCATTATGTACAGTTTGGGGCCTAGTTTTTCTAACTGCCATCCTGTCTGCCACTGCAGTGTCACTCCTAGATGGGTCACGTGTTTGTGCCGCCCACTCGTGTCGCTTAGCATAGTCATCCAGCTACCTCGGTGCAACCTTTTGGACATAAAAACACTATTGTGAGGTGTGAGGTGTTCAGAATAGACTGGAAATGAGTGGAAATTAAGGTTATTGAGGTTAATAATAGCATAGGAGCAGAGAAACCAACAAATTCTGTGATTTTAGCTGTTTTTATGCTTTTTTTAAAAAAAATACAGATCCAAAACACAAAACCCAGAACCCAAAACACGGAAGGGTGGTTTTGGCAAAACCAATCCAGATCCAAAACACGAAGAAAGATCCAGATCCAAAACCAAAACACAAAACACGAAAAGTGGCCGGTGCACACCCCTAATCCCTACTGACAGTAATGACCTTATACTTGGTTTCATGGCTGTCAACAGCCCTATCTTTAGTCCAAAAGATCAGTATGAAAACAGTAATATTTACCCTTATGCATAACTCTGCACAGGCTGCAATTCAATTAAAATGCCTCTGGTAAACTTTGCCTATGTGTAGATGCCCCATTATCAACCTTCATCTGAAAATTGGAGATGCTACTGAGTTATGTATAAGTCATTGTCGTCCGTATCTGCTAGGTTTGCTACCAGTCAGCATCAGCAGTGCACACTTGCACCAACCGTTGCTTGGTGCAAATGAGAACACTCCATTAGAACTATAGATGTGATAAAAATGCATATAGCTTTGCGCAACCCATACCTCTGTGCACGCGGTTCCAGAGAATGTGCAGTGTGAAAACACACAGGAGAAGCTCTTCTAACAGACATACTGTATGTTGATTTTAGTATCAGCATTTTATGAGTTTATCTGATCACCTGTTCTGACTTGTTCCTGACCATCCTTATGATGCTCTTGTTTGCTGTTAATTACTGATCTTTTATTTTCACATCCATTTCTACCTGTGAACCTAAAGCTGGGTACAAACTGATAGAAATATGATGTGCTCTATTGAACAGTGAAATATCTATAGTACAACGGACGGTCTGTACATCTAAAATGTCTGTGAACGGCATTGTTCACAGATATATCAGATCGGCCCTGCAGCACAGCCGATAGCCGATATACCTGAAAGATTGAAAGATATATTGGTCATCTGCTGGTGTGTACAGAAGACCTGCCAATCGCCCGTACACATGTTGCAGGGAACCGCCAATGAGAGACAGCTCAACTTGGCAGGCAAATTTAAATCCCCATCCAGTTGTTACGTCAAGCCCAGCACATTGAGCAGATGATTGGTGAGTGTATATGCACTTAGCAATCATCAGATAAGTTGTGATGACCTAGTGTGTACCAATTTAATATTCAGCTTATTTTGTGACCTGACCATTTGCCTAGGCAGAGATGAGTTACCCAGGTTTCAACCATGGAACTGTGGTGTGGCTCACCAAAGACAGAAGTGAAAGCTGCCAGGAAATTGGGCATGGATGACAGTATTAGGCTGCTTTTCACCAAATAGGGCATAGCCCAGGTCTAGGATTAATCCCTGAGTAAAGACAGGATCAAAGTCACTTTCTGAGAATTTGTAGCATGAGTACAATATTTCAACTTGAAATCCAAATTACACTAAGGCCCCTATTTACTACACTCCGCATTTCAAATGTGGATTGTAGTGTGATCATTTCATCTAAATTCGCATTGCAAATTTAGGAATTAAGACGGACATGCATTCTCAAGCAGGGACAGAGCTTGCAAGCTCTGTTCCTGCGAAACCTCATCGCACACTATGCACTGTATTTTTTGCAAAAGACAATTAGACGCCGTCTATCGCTACCCACTGGCAACCAGCTGACCGATCATCGATCAGCGAATCCCCAGCTGCAGATATGTGCCTGAGGTTTTTAGAGGTTTTTTAAACTAATTTTTTTTAACAGTAGTTTGTTGTCTATTTAGACCACAAAGCTGATTACAGGGGTCCAACTCCCGGCTCTACTCTGCCTGTCAGAGCAGAGAAAGAGCTGGGGAACTGGGGGGAACCCTGCTTAACGCCACCTCCAGATGATGATGTTATAGCAGGGCTCCCATCTGGTATTTTTTTTTTACAATTACCCCTTAGTAAATTTCAGGCAGAACTCATTTCCCTTTGAAATTCTGGGAAATGTGATCTGCTTGCTAAAGAATTGAGAATTAAAGGGCTTGGAGTAGTTTTTCATGAAATCTACTTAATTGCCCATTAATACATTTTAATTTAACTAAAATAATGTGAAAGGATGTGAAAACACCCTTTTTCATATTATTTAGTAAAAAAAAGATAAATAGAGCCATGAGAAAAGCTCAGAAGCATGCATAATCGCTCACCAACGGTTTTGGAAAAGCCACCTGGGTTCCATGTTAGTGATGGACATATTGTTCAGGTGGTCTTGTATCAGAAACATTCTGGTATGTAAATGAGTTATTTCTACTTGGACTCCTTATATTTGTTGGACAAGCTGCAAAATGAAAATGTCTGCCATTAGAGTCTCAGGGGTAAATTTACTAAGAATCGTGTATGAGAATTGAAGGGCTTTGAGTAGTTTTTCACGAAAACTACTACAAATGCCCATTAATACATTTCAGTGAAACTAAAATGATGTGAAAAGGGTGTGAAAACACCCCTTTTCACATTATTTTAGTAAAAAAAAGATTGATAAATAGAGCTGTGAGAAAAGCTCAGAAGCATTCATAATTTCACACAAACATTTTCGGAAAAGCCACCTGGGTTCCATGTTAATGATGGACAAATTGTTTAGGTGGTCTTGTATCAGAAACATTCTGGTATGTAAATGAGTAATTTCTACTTGGACTCCTTGAATTTGTTGGACAAGCTGCAAAATTAAAAAGTGTGCCATTAGAGTCTCAGGTGTAAAATTACTGGACATCACCGAAACATTTTAGACTCAAAATCACAAATTTACTAAGCAGCGTAGTATCCTTGAGAAAGGACCAGACAGGTCTGAAATGTGTTGGAGAGAGAAGGAGGACAAAGCCAGAACAAACAGCAAGCCCGCCGCCAAGTCTGGAGAGAGCTACACAGCGTCTGACGTCATCATCCGGCCGCGGCCTCCACACGCTACCGGAAGCCTTTCGGGAAGATGAACCCATATGAGAGGGACGGAATACATCAGCGGTAGGAAGGTAGGGACAGGTAGAGGAGGTAAAGGCACTGCGGACTATCTCTAGGTGCGGATATTATCGGGACTGATTATTGCTTGAGTCACCAACTCCTACAACTAGTCTTAAAAGACTATAAACATTAATTGTTTTTAGTACTGTGATTATTATGCCTTTTATCTAACACTTTTTTTACAGTGCTCAATTTTGTTAATTTAGCATAATTGATTGTCTATTTCTATCCGATGGTTTTTGCCATGTGTGATTTCAGTCGGATTGCCCCATTTACAATAGACAAATTGAAGCATGAAACCACTGACAGTGGATTCAAAGCACTGCACAGATAAGCACTGCACAGATCACATTATACCATATGATGTATGGACCAATGGTAGAATGAAGTCTATTACCATCTTTGACATGTGACTTCATGCGAGATTTGCAAAATCAGAGGGATCTCGCAGAAAAAGCCCAAATTGACCAACAAGAAATCTTAGTAAATGTGTCCCTCAGTGTATATGGTATAAGCTTCAACTGAATTAATTCTGAACAAAGACTTTTGTCACAGGAACTACTGTACAGCTGGAATGCTGCAGTGCTCTAAACTCAGAGTTTGGTTGCCACTTGCTAGGTTAAATTGAGCCAAAGTCATTGTCGCAAGTTCGCAACCATAGATTCAGTAAACAGGTAAATAAATACGAGTCAGTAGCTAGTAAACAAAGCATGATCCAAAAGACAAAGGGGTCTACTCATGAAGTAGTGAAAACCATGTTTAACTGGAAACAGGGCTTTTTCCCTCTTACTTCACTGTTCTGTCCATCCCCCAAGGCTTGCTCCACCCCCTTTAGACCAGCGTCCTTTGAAACAGGTCTGATGTAACCTGCTGGTCTCGGACACTGGTGCACGCACAGTGGGAGGAAGACATATTGGGCTCCCATTATGACTGTCTTCACATAACTACTCAGGATCACAGGAGGCTGTTTACCAGAGGACGTCGCCAGACAGGTAAGTTTACATGAATGGATACAAAACATTACTATATAGTAGGGGTGTGCACCGGCCACTTTTTGTGTTTTGGTTTTGGATCTGGATCTTTCTTCGTGTTTTGGATCTGGATTGGTTTTGCCAAAACCACCCTTCCGTGTTTTGGGTTCTGGGTTTTGTGTTTTGGATCTGTATTTTTTTTAAAAAAAGCATAAAAACAGCTAAAATCACAGAATTTGTAGGTTTTTCTGCTCCCAATGCTATTATTAACCTCAATAACCTTAATTTCCACTCATTTCCAGTCTATTCTGAACACCTCACACCTCACAATAGTGTTTTTATGTCCAAAAGGTTGCACCGAGGTAGCTGGATGACTATGCTAAGCGACACGAGTGGGCGGCACAAACACGTGACCCATCTAGGCGTGATACTGCAGTGGCAGACAGGATGGCAGTTTGAAAAACTAGGCCCCAAACTGTACATAATGCAAAGAAAAAAAAGAGGTGCAAGATGGAATTGTCCTTGGGCCCTCCCACCCACCCTTATGTTGTATAAACAGGACATACACACTTTAACAAACCAATCATTTCAGCGCCAGGGTCTGCCACACAACTGTGGCTGAAATGATTGGTTCGTTTGGGCCCCCACAAAACAAGCTGGCAATTAATCTGTCCCTGCACAAACTGGCTCTACGGAGGCAAGATGTCATCCTCATCCTCCTCATCCACCGATTCCTCACCCTCTTCAGTGTGTACATCCTCATCCTCACAAAGTATTTACTCGTCCCCACTTGAATCCACCACCACAGGTCCCTCTGTACGTTCTGGAGGCTGGTCTCCCTGGAAGAGCTGATAATTCATTTTGATGAACATCATCTTCTCCACATTATGTGGAAGCAACCTCCTACGCCTTTCGCTGACAAGGTTCCCGGCTGCACTAAACACTCTTTCGGAGTACACACTGGAGGGGGGGCAACTCAGGTAAAATAGAGCCAGTTTGTACAGGGGCCTCCAAATTGCCTCTTTTTCCTGCCAGTACAGGTATGGACTGTCTGACATGCCTACTTGGATGCTGTCACCGATATAATCCTCCACCATTCTGTCAATGGTGACAGTATCATATGCAGTGACAGTAGACATGTCAGAAATTATTGCCAGGTCCTTCAGTCCGGACCAGATGTCCAAACTTGGTCCTGCCTGCCCTGCATCACTGCCAGCGGGTTGCTTAGGATACCTAAGTTTTTTCCTGGCAGGCCCAGTTGCGGGAGAAAATGAAGAAGGAGCTGTTGACGTGTCATGTTCCGCTTCAGCTGACAATGTGTTCACCAGCAGGTCTTTGCACCTCTGCAGGCTTGTGTCGGCCGGAAAGAGAGACACCACATAGGCTTTAAACCTATGATCGAGCACTGTGGCCAAAATGTAGTGGTCTGATTTCAGCAGATTGACCACCCTGGAATCCTGGCAAAGCGAATGAAGGGCTTCATCCACAAGTCCCACATGCCGAGCGGAATTGCTCCGTCTTAGCTCCTCCTTCACTTTCTCCAGCTGCTTCTGCAAAAGCCTGATGAGGGGAATGACCTGACTCAAGCTGGCAGTGTCTGAACTGACTTCCCGTGTGGCAAGTTCGAAGGGCTGGAGAACCTTGCACAACACGGAAATCATTCTCCACTGCGCTTGAGTCAGGTGCATACCCCCTCCTTTGCCTATGTCATAGGCGGATGTATAGGCTTGTATGGCCTTTTGCTGCTCCTCCATCCTCTGAAGCATATAGAGGGTTGAGTTCCACCGCGTCACAACCTCTTGCTTCAGGTGATGGCGGGGCAGGTTCAAGAGTGTTTGCTGGCGCTCCAGTCTTCGGCACCCAGTCAAAGTGGCCAGAAATTTTTCGGGCCACCCAAAGCGTCTCCTGCACGCCCCTGTCGCTTTTCAGAAAATTCTGCACCACCAAGTTTATTGTGTGAGCAAAACATGGGACGTGCTGGAATTTGCCCAGATGTAATGCCTGCACAATATTGGTGGCGTTGTCAGATATCACAAATCCCCAGGAGAGTCTAAGTGGGGTAAGCCACTGGGCAATGATTTCCCTCAGTTTCTCTAAGAGGTTGTCGGCGGTGTGCCTCTTACTGAAACTGGTGATACACAGCGTAGCCTGCCTTGGAATGAGCTGGCGTTTCTGAGATGCCGCTACTGGTGACGCTGCTGCTGTTGCTGCGTAAGGTGATACATCTACCCAGTGGGCTGTCACAGTCATATAGTCCTTAGTCTGCCCTGTTCCACTTGTCCACATGTCCGTGGTTAAGTGGACATTTTGTACAACGGCATTTTTCAGGACACTGAGGACACTTTTTCTGACGTTTCTGTACAGTCTCGGTATCGCCTGCCTAGTGAAGTGGAATCTAGACGGGATTTGGAACCGGGGACACACTACCTCCATCAATTGTCTAAATCCCACTGCACTAATGGCGGATACCGGACGCACATCTAACACCAACATAGCAGTCAAGGCCTCAGTTATACGTTTTGCTTCAGGATGACTGCTGTCGTACTTCATCCTCCTCGCTAAGGACTGTTGGAGGGTCAATTGTTTAGTAAAAGTAGTGGTGTTCCTACTTCCTCTCTGGGATGATGAACGACTCCCAGCAGCAGCAACAGCAGCAGCGGCAGCAGTAGGCGTAGCAATGCAGGATCCTCCGGAGGAATCCCGGATAGGAGAGTCAGTCATGCCAGTGACATGGCCTGCAGGACTACTTCCAGTCCTGACTAAGGAGGAAATTGACGAGGAGGGAGTTGACGGTGTGGTTTGCAGGCGCTTGGATACAACAGGACAACGGGATTTAGGTGTCCCTGGACTGCTTACGGTCTTAGCCAAAGTTTCTGAACTTGACAGTAACTTTTTATGAACGCGCTGCAGGTGCCGTATAAGGGAGGATGTTCCTAGGTGGTTGACGTCCCTACCCCTACTTATTTCACCTTTACATATGGTACATATGGCAAGACAGTTGTTGTCCGGATTTGGATAGAAATATTGCCAGACCAAAGAGGTGGAATGTTTGGTCTTCTGCCCAGGCATGACCGTGATGGGCTTTTTCATCCCACGGACAACAACTGTCTCCCCCGGAGCCTGATTTAAACAAACCACATCACCATCAGAATCCTCCTCGCCAACTTCCTCCTCAGCGCCAGCTACACCAGTATCCTCATCCTATTGTACTTCAACAGTGACATCTTCAATTGGCATATCAGCAAGTGGACTGTGGGTGCTCCTTTCAGCACTTGCAGGGGGCGTGCAAATGGTGGAAAGAGCCACCTCTTCCCGTCCAGTGCTGGGAAGGTCAGGCATCGCAACCACCACCACACTTGGACTCTCCTTGGGGATTTGTGATATCTTCTTAGAAAGCACAGTTCTTCGCTGTGCTTTTGCCAGCTTAACTCTTTTGATTTTTTTAGTGGGAGGAGGGCTTCCATCGTCATGTGAAGCTGAACCACTAGTCATGAACATACTAGGGATCGACCTTAGCCGTTCCTTGCCACTCCGTGTCGTAAATGGCATATTGGCAAGTTTACGTTTCTCTTCAGCTGATTTAAATGTTTTCTTCAAGGTCATTTTCCTGAACTTTGTCATTTGGGATTGTATGTGCCCTCTATTATGACATTGGGCATCGGCCTTGGCAGACGATGTTGATGGCATGTTATCGTCTATGTCATGACTAGTGGCAGCAGCTTCAGCACTAGGAGGAAGTGGTTCTTGATCTTTCTCTATTTTATTTTTATCGGAGAAAGTTTGGTCCTCCATTTATGTTCTATCGATTTGATATATACATGCGGCTAAACACAGAAAATATTTTTTTATTTTTGCTGGAGAGTAGTGCACTTTGTTGGTTACACCAGCCTTTAAGAAATGAGCCAGCCGGCTCTTTACTTATGGGACACAGGCGCATGCTTGGCGCTGCTCCTTTGTTGATGCACGTGCGGCTACTGCGCACACAATTCACAAACACAGAAATTAATTTTTTTTTTGGTTTGGACTGGAGTGTACTTTGGGGGTTACAGCACCCTTTAACAGTCAAGCCTGCCGGCCCTTTACTTATGACACAGGCGCACGCTTGGCACTACATTGTTGATGCACGTGCGGCTACTGCGCACACAATTCACAAACACAGAAAATAATTTTTTTTTGGGTTGGACTGGAGTGTACTTTGGGGGTTACAGCACCCTTTAACGGTCAAGCCAGCTGGCCCTTTACTTATGACACAGGCGCACGCTTGGCGCTGCTCCTTTGTTGATGCACGTGCGGGTACTGCGCACACAATTCACAAACACAGAAAATAATTTTTTTTTTGGTTTGGACTGGAGTGTACTTTGGGGGTTACAGCACCCTTTAACGGTCAAGCCAGCCGGCCCTTTACTTATGACACAGGCGCACACTTGGCACTACATTGTTGATGCACGTGCGGCTACTGCGCACACAATTCACAAACACAGAAAATATTTTTTTTTTTGGTTTGGACTGTAGTGTACTTTGGGGGTTACAGCACCCTTTAATGGTCAAGCCAGCCGGCCCTTTACTTATGACACAGGCGCACGCTTGGCACTACTTTGTTGATGCACGTGCGGCTACTGCGCACACAATTCACAAACACAGAAATTAATTTTTTTTTTGGTTTGGACTGGAGTGTAATTTGGGGGTTACAGCACCCTTTAACGGTCAAACCAGCCGGCCCTTTACTTATGACACAGGCGCACGCTTGGCACTACTTTGTTGATGCACGTGCGGCTACTGCGCACACAATTCACAAACACAGAAAATAATTTTTTTTTGGTTTGGACTGGAGTGTACTTTGGGGGTTACAGCACCCTTTAACGGTCAAGCCAGCTGGCCCTTTACTTATGACACAGGCGCACACTTGGCACTACTTTGTTGATGCACGTGCGGCTACTGCGCACACAATTCACAAACACAGAAAATAATTTTTTTTTGGGTTTGGACTGGAGGGTACTTTGGGGGTTACAGCACCCTTTAACGGTCAAGCCAGCTGGCCCTTTACTTATGATACAGGCGCACGCTTGGCACTACTTTGTTGATGCACGTGCGGCTACTGGGCACACAATTCACAAACACAGAAATTAATTTTTTTTTTGGTTTGGACTGGAGTGTAATTTGGGGGTTACAGCACCCTTTAACGGTCAAGACAGCCGGCCCTTTACTTATGACACAGGCGCACGCTTGGCACTACTTTGTTGATGCACGTGCGGCTCCTGCGCACACAATTCACAAACACAGAAAATATTTTTTTTTTTGGTTTGGACTGGAGTGTACTTTGGGGGTTACAGCACCCTTTAACGGTCAAGCCAGCCGGCCCTTTACTTATGACACAGGCGCACGCTTGGCACTACTTTGTTGATGCACGTGCGGCTACTGCGCACACAATTCACAAACACAGAAAATAATTTTTTTTTTTGGTTTAGACTGGAGTGTACTTTGGGGGTTACAGCACCCTTTAACGGTCACGCCAGCCGGTCCTTTACTTATGACACAGGCGCACGCTTGGCACTACTTTGTTGATGCACGTGCGGCTACTGCGCACACAATTCACAAACACAGAAAA
This sequence comes from Taudactylus pleione, assembly GCA_031769625.1. NCBI lineage: Eukaryota > Metazoa > Chordata > Amphibia > Anura > Myobatrachidae > Taudactylus > Taudactylus pleione. The sequence continues at coordinate 6,507,768 of JAUIMM010000300.1, forward strand.
TAATTTGTTTTTTGGTTTGGACTGGAGTGTACTTTGGGGGTTACAGCACCCTTTAACGGTCAAGCCAGCCGGCCCTTTACTTATGACACAGGCGCACGCTTGGCACTACTTTGTTGATGCACGTGCGTCTACTGCGCACACAATTCACAAACACAGAAAATAATTTTTTTTTTTGGTTTGGACTGGAGTGTACTTTGGGGGTTACAGCACCCTTTAACGGTCACGCCAGCCGGTCCTTTACTTATGACACAGGCGCACGCTTGGCACTACTTTGTTGATGCACGTGCGGCTACTGCGCACACAATTCACAAACACAGAAAATAATTTTTTTTTTGGTTTGGACTAGAGTGTACTTTGGGGGTTACAGCACCCTTTAACGGTCAAGCCAGCCGGCCCTTTACTTATGACACAGGCGCACGCTTGGCACTACTTTGTTGATGCACGTGCGGCTACTGCGCACACAATTCACAAACACAGAAAATATTTATTTTTTTGGTTTGGACTGGAGTGTACTTTGGGGGTTACAGCACCCTTTAACGGTCAAGCCAGCCGGCCCTTTACTTATGACACAGGCGCACGCTTGGCACTACTTTGTTGATGCACGTGCGGCTACTGCGCACACAATTCACAAACACAGAAAATAATTTGTTTTTTGGTTTGGACTGGAGTGTACTTTGGGGGTTACAGCACCCTTTAACGGTCAAGCCAGCCGGCCCTTTACTTATGACACAGGCGCACGCTTGGCACTACTTTGTTGATGCACGTGCGGCTACTGCGCACACTATTCACAAACACAGAAAAAATATTATTTTTTTAGCACTTGGGGGGAGCACCCCTGATGGACAGAGCACCCCCTGGACAAACACTACAGCACCCCTTTAGGACTGGGACACTGCACAGGACTTTGGAGTGGACACAGCCCCTATGGACAACTGACTGCACAACACAGTCCAGCCAGCCCCTATGGACTTTGAAGTAGTGGACACAGCCCCTATTAACAACAGCAGCACAGCACAACACAGCCAGCCCCTATGGACTTTGAAGTAGAGGACAACAGCAGCACAGCACAACACTACTCTGCACTACACTACACAACACAACACAGCCCAGCCAGCCCTAACTCCCACCCTCCCTCTTCACTGTCCACAGCTGAGTGAGAAAATGGCGCCGACGCGGGTACCTTATATAGGATCCAAAACCTGCGAGACTCGGAAGGCGGGAAGATGACGTTTTGCCTCGATTTCAGAATCCGAGTCAGGCGGGAAAAGTCGAGCCTGACTCGGATCGGACTCGGATCGGGGGGGCTCGGGGGGGTTCGGATTTCAGAAATCTGAACCCGCTCACCCCTACTATATAGTGATATTTTCAGTAGCCAGTCCATGTTTTACATGAATAGAACCCAAAGACAGGAAAGTAGCTAGGGAAAACAGCCAGAATGGAGGTCAGACGAGGCAGTCCATAAAATGAAAGCAACCATCATTTTGTGTGTTAATGTTCTGAGAGGTATGGATGGGAGCAGTAGTTGGAGTATGTGCTGGTCCTTGTAGTACCATATTGGAGGCTCCTGAAGTGCCTTCAGGTGAGTTAGCTCTCAATTTAGAAATATCAGTATATGTGCTATTATCATGTAGCATAAGAAAATGCATAAATATATGACCCAAAGTGGGTGCTACTATCATATAGCGTTAGGACCTCCAAAAGCAGAGATGCCTTGGCGTGGCTGGTGGCTTAACCATATACTGTATTTGCAAATATATGTACCGAGATCTGTGCAATTATCAATAATATATATGATAAAAATCTCTTTACTGGCCTATTTGCGGAGTGCTGTGGGAATTTTTTGACAGGAAATTAGAGCAGCAGAATCAGCAACTGGGATCAGATAGTGTATAAACTGTGTATAGATTGTATGTCAGGGCATATTGTAAGTTATGTTTTTTGATGTACTGTTAAAATTCTGCAACACACAGGTAAATATGAGTTAAAAACACTCAGGAAACCAGAGGGGAGGTGTTGTAGTTTTATTAAAATGTACATCCCTTATGGTATCCTGTCAGCAGGAAAGAGCAATTACCTGGACAGGACATTGATAATCAAGGTCTTTATCTATGTCTGCATATAGATTACTTGAGGATATGTAGCTAGCACCAATAACAGCAAGGGTATGTAAACAGCAGTCTGCTCACCAGGTGTAACTGAACAGGTAAAAATCAAAGGCCTCACCAAATGTTATCAGTTTTTGACAAAAAAAATAGAGATAGGATTTTTCCACAATCATAGATATATAGCTGAAATCTGTACATTGGGCTGGTGTGATTTGAGGGCACCTAGGGCATATGGTTTGGGAAAAGTAGGTATCTAACTAATCACACATTCCAGAGCTGTCTTTTCATACCCATTTCATAGTTTAAATAATAGAGATTAATGTGAACTACCATATTTCCTGTGGGTACTACAAATGAGAAATTCTGTACACTTATTTTTACTTAGGATAACAGTTACATGGGCTGTCCTGGTGTGTTAACGAGCCAGCCAGTCATCAGAAACTTGATCATTACATCACTATGGATGACGGACCATTTATAACAGGTATGGGAGCATTCTGCTACTTTTCAGACTTGTTGGATCAATTCTAAATTGAAGGCTGGACATGCATTTTCCTGATGTTCCCCCAGCCCAGAATAAGCCAAGTTTAATTCTGTGCAAGTTTTTATTTTTAAATTGCAAAACACATTTATCTTTGTAATCTGTGACCCTTTTTATTTATATCATTTCTGTAATTAAGCATTGTACTTCCTCTTGTAAAACATTCTTTTATTAGTCTATTTTCATATATGCTTCAGAACTCAGTCTTTGAGGAAGCTATTAGATCGCGAAGCTTATTCCTATAACTATTATTTCTTGCTAGGAGCAGGGGGACACCAACTAACTGAGCACTAGTTTGTGTTTTAGAGACTGTGCAATTGTGGTAGGTGGTTAGAAGACCTGTGGCCCCTATGTGTATTTTCCACAAGTGGTGGCAGTAGAGAGGTGTATGGTATAAAGGGCAGAGTGATAGACTATTCCTTGTATTATATTTGGGTCTGCCTTCACTACATCAGGGCTTGGGGATCTGTGCGATTGCAATCCTGACACTAGTGCAGAACCAGTCAAGGTGATTAGGTCACTGGCTCTGAACTAGTCAGAGCCAATCAGACAGACAGTTTAGAGTGTTGAGCACAAAAATTATGCACTTCAGCTGTGGTTCTCCAGCCTTATATATTCAGACTGCAGGGGATTGACTGTTGCCAAGAATTCCTCAGAGAAAAAAACATCTATGATGTTCAAGCATTACAGAGCAAGAACCTAACTGAAAACTAGCTGCGGATCAATTTCCTTGGAGCACATCAGACCTCTGCCTCATAGTTCTATAGATTGTTTTTCTAAAATGAGTTATTTTGTACCTCTCAAGTGTCTACTGACTGCACCTCCTCTTGCAAGTCACTTGTCAATGAATATTTTCACCTCCATGTTTTAATCTCTCTGACACAGGGGTTCAATTTGTCTCCTTCTGCAGGCAATTAGATTTTAAATTGGACATAATTTTTGTGCAGCTTCTCCAAATTTACATATGGAGATCGTCAAACACATTCTTGTACCACTTCCTCAAAGTATTTGTGCATCGAGATGACTGAGTGCAATTTACAAACAAAAGTAATGTCAATAAATGTAATTAAACTACTGTTGGATTGTTGTAGGTGCCCATCTTAATCTATCATTCAAAAGTACATGCGTTCCTGCTGTTGATGACTCTTGTTGATCTCCAAAATAAAGTATCTGAAAATAAACTAATAACCCTAATTCTAAGATATTCAATGGTAGGCATCATCAATAAATGCAGACAAATCTCAGGAGCACAACTCCAAATTACTGATAATATATAAATGCAATAAAATGTTGCAATCAGTAGAGATTTTTGGCATAATCATGGCCAAGGTTATAGGCCTACCCACCATATCCAGGTAACCTCTTTAGGGTAAGTCCAGGAACCTTTTCTATATACTCCATTTAATGTGCTTTAATGCACACCTGAGGGAAAGGAGATGCCCTCAGTCTGGATTAGCATCCCTTCCTTATTGGTTTAAAAGCATGGAGTCTGGTAATGTATATGCACACTAGTATTTGGCACAATTCTAGGTAAGTCCTACAATATACTGTAGTGCAACTTTGGTTCATTTTTGTGGCATGGGTCCCCCTGGATTGCTTTGGTTGATCTGTTTCAGGGCACTGCATTATAACACATTTTTCTTTTAGAACACATTTTAACCCTTCACTGTTTGTTTATTATACATGTACTTCACTTTTTTATTTTCATTCTTTATATGCAGCTGTGGCAGCTCTTAACTATCTCTTTAACACTGCACTTTTCTTACTATGGCAGTGCCCTGGGGCAGCTTAGCTGGGCTAGTTTGGGGATGTCCTGCTCTCTGGATTTGAACCCTAGCATGTTAGGGACCTACCCTAAAGAGGTTACCTGGATATGGTGGGTAGGCCCATAACCTTGGCCATGATTATGTTAAAACCTCTATTGATTGCAAAATTTTATTGCATTTATATATTATTAATCATTTGGAGTTGTGCACCTGAGATTTGTCTGTTTCTGTGCCTGCAATTAGTCTCATCAGGTAGCACCTCCCATTATATATATTCAGGGTGTGCAGTCCAGGAACCTATCCTATATCATCAATCAATGC